>JADWOT020000001.1:28375935-28458794 GCA_036345935.2 Taenia hydatigena | reverse complement strand
ATAATCCCACTTCCGAGTCAGCTCCTTATTGTGGGGTCCGAAGGCTCCCTTGAAGGCAAACGAAGGCAAAATATCAGGGCAGAATGCATATATTCAACAGACAGAGGAAAATGAGTTGTTGTAACACCTTTTACCGATGACTGTATCATCTAACATCTTATCTTTGACTTTTTGTTCCTTATCTTCTTATATTGAATGTGATTTGACTATTCGTGGACTTGCGCGTCACAATGCCCTTTTGACATTATCCCCTGCAGAACGCATTATGCACCACTTTACAGACTGCAACTTGTAGCGGTCTTTGAAACTTTCTTTCCAAGCATTTCTTTTCTTACTTGCATCCTGCCCTCTTTCGCCTTCGATGGAGCCTTGGGACGCTACAACTACACTCCTAAGCATGCACTTAGTAATCTCAGTTAAATTTGCAGACCGAACATTAAAAGATTTGCGCTTAAATTGTGCATTGCCTCATTTGATGTTGCTGATCTACTGATACAGCATTGTAAAATTTACTGCAATCGGAGGAATTGAGTTGAATGCGTTTCTAATGCGATATACTTCGCATCCAAATCATGGCCCTCGTTTTTACTTGTCGTCTCCATGAGCACAGCTGGCGCTGCTTGCCAAGGTGATTGCCGCGCGTTCGTTTGATTGACATTTCTGTCGACTCAGCGCTTCCTTGTGTGGCGATGGACGTTGCCACGACTACTTCAGTGGTGTAGGTGGATGGAGTGGGTGTGTTTATTATTGTAACTGCAGAAAGTGATCAAATGAGCACTTAAATGCAGAACGAATTGGAAGGAATACAGTAGAAGAAGCAGTAATGTGTGCAAAGCCCATGCTTTGCTGCTGTTGCACCACAAGTGTCTTGACTGTATCTCCCTTCACTGATGCAACTGTTTGTCACTGGACTGTAATTGTTCAACTACGCCGCGCGCAGGAAAAAATAGCGACCTCATGGTTGGGTTGCGGTGACACGAAGGGGAGATATTTGCAAAACTGGTTGTCTCCCGGTCCACTGAGGCCGATGGCAGCTTTCGTTGGTGGCGTCAACAGGGTCTCGCCTCAACTCCAACTGAGCGCCGGTGGTGCTTCCCCACCTCACACTTCTCTCTTGTCACATCTACAAGGCAGCAGATTTATTAGCGAAATGGACACACTTACACTTGACACCGGACTCGAGGAATGCAACCATTCTTCGAAGGTAGGCCTAAGCGATAAGGCCGATTGTATTGCTCAAATTGGGAAGTGTAAAGCTCTTCAATTACAGAAAAGGAGGTAAAGCTGCTCATGTTATTAGCGAATCACGATATGTTGCGCGTGGATTTGTTTCACTGACAACCCACTTCGATGTCAGCAAAGAACGTATGTGGAAAAAAAGGGAAGAAGATCCACGTCATTTTAACTGAAGTTGACACTCATAATGCTAACCTTGACTATGCGTCTATTACCTTTACAAAAGATACATATTTTAACACATTGCTCTGCTACATTTTGAGTTGGCACTTCTCGGTTACGATGCCTGTACATCCCGATACACGTGGACGTAGTGCCACAGTTGCTAACTTTGGAATCACCACCTGATTTGGACATCAATCACATCGACAGTTGTTCCATTCAGTGGGATGTCACTGCGCCCTCTACCTCCTTGTGATAGCTGGCATGACATTAAGGCCAAAACAATGAGTTTTGTAGCCTTTGAGCAGCTAATCATAATAAACCCAAGAATTTTATGTAAATGAACCTCGACGGCTTAGCGACCCTACACATTTGAGCTTACGAACACGAGACGACACACCCTGCTCGACCTTTTTCTCCAGTTTCCACTACTGCATGCAAACCGACACGACGTCTTCTCGTCTGCTCCCTCATTTTCCCATTCACCTTAGTAATACATCTTCTGCTCAACTTTTCTCATTCTGTCTTTGTTCCTCGTAACCATCCGGTCCTCGCTGTTGCGCAAGTTGTTGATTGACTGAGCAGTCGAACCACCCACCTGACCAACAGCTCTGATGGGGCTCATCCCTTGGTACTGTAGGCAGTTAGCAGCTATTCCACACGACCTACTTCTTCTGTGGTGCCTAAACAGACCATCACATCAAATGGTCGCTGGCGTCCATTACGATCCAATAGCCAGCCAGTCGTCTGGGTGCGATACCTTTGTAGGCGGAAGTGGGTTCGCTCCTCTCACGGCAGTGGATGTCATTTCCGGTGGAGTGACATTGCCAGTTGTGTCTCGCCAAGGCCACTATGAGGACAAAATCTGTGCACACAGTTTTGCAGGTCTTTGACGTTAGCGTAGCCCTTCGGATGCGCCTACACACGCTAGATTGTGTGGCTCCATTTACTTGAGTGGAAGAGCTCCACCACAACTCACGAAACTGCCCTCGATGTGAAAGCACAACCACTCGAAGTTGTAATGTTGGGAGTCGAGTGGATTGCTCGTGTCCTCTTCATTTCCTACCTAACTACGCACCACCTGCAACAATCGACAGATCCTGAAATGCCGCTGTGATCCTTGCTATGGTACTAAAAAAGGCTACATCCACATGCACTTTCCACCTCCTCCTTTTACTTATCCAACTGATTTTCCATTGTCTCCTACGGATTTTGAAAGTCAGCTTTGCCGCAACAAGATCTCTAATTCCCTCGCTCACCTCGATTCGCTTTATATGACACACATTAAGTCCCGACTTTATGTAAAAACGGAAAAGTAGAAGGATACTTAGAAGGTGCTGCAAGTATTGCAGCTCATCAGGAGTAGCAATTTTTCCCTCAACAATTCCCATCTTTAAGAATCTTAGCTCCCACTCCCCTTCTTTATCCACTTACTCGCTCCCCCATCTTGTGGTACCCTAACACGTCTCTACCAATTCATTCCTCCACATACATACTCAATTCTTTCAAATAAAACCTATGCTTACAGTTACTCATCTTCACTTCTGTCGAGCACTCGTTACTCACTTGTGCTCCAACCGGTTTAGCTACTCAACCATCTTGTTAACCGACCATAGTAAGTAAGGGGAAGACAGGAGCAATAACTCACAGCAGTGCACTCTCCCATATGGCCAACAAAGGAAAAGAACTCATAGCAACTATCAACACATTTGCCACTGCCTCTTTTGTACTCCTTATCAAGCTTGTTGCGCTGACTAATGCAGCATTGCTTTGTTACATCTGCTGTACCCAAGCCATCAATGCGTCTGCACTCGATTAGGCCACGTTGATCACACCTTCTACATTGTTGTCACACGCTTCTACCACTCGTTTTGCCTACATACGAATAAGCATAAACACGCTCTGGTGGCAAGCAGGCACCTTCTCACTCGGCACTTTGTGCACGGCTTTCTCGTGTCCTACAGTAGGCGGACTTTAGAAGTGCACACGTGCACTACTGAAATAACAAAAGTAGCACTAAACCACATGGACCTCTGATGCCTCCTATGGCCGACAATCGTCTCCTTCACGTAGGTGTTCCTAATACATCGCACCACGACTTCATGATGGCAGTGAAGCGCTACTATGCCAAGTTCATCAGACTTTTGATAGAGTTCTCTACATAAAGAGGAGGGAGAGGAAGGTAACTCACAAGAACCTTCGTAATAATCATTTAAAGTAGTGCGGCAAGGGTACCCGGATCGGCGGTGACGCTGGAAGCACTAAGAGGAGACGATGTGATGCTACAGATGGGATCGTTAAGAGCACAATCATCCAAGTTTCCCACCAGGTGGTTCGACGTTGTCTCCCTGTTCGAGACTGTTGCTAGACGGGCACGTGGATAGGCGTTGCATGTAAAGTCCATGCCCTGCTGCAGTAGCCCCACCACGCTCTCCTCTGCTACCGCCCTTTACTGCTGTCACTGTTGGTCACTGGGTTCACCTAGCAGATGCGATAAAAGCAAATCAGATTCAAAAAATTAAAAAAAAATCAAATACGACTCATGACTCATTGCTGTGAATCTTGAAACAAATCAAGGGATGTCGTATCACGTTTATTTACAATGTCATTGGAAGGTATTGAGTAAAGTGGAAGAGAAAAAGCGCCGCCATTTCAATAAACGAGGAATGCAAAGGTCTGCCAGTTATCTAAAATTTGTGTGAAGACCAGTAGAGGCTGAAGCATTTTCGCGAATTCGCCACTTATGTTTCTCACTAGTGGCATGTTCTTCCTAACTCTGACCAACCAGTCATCCACCTTGATCCACCAAGTCCACCCTTTCATCCACTTGAATTTCGCCTTGGTTAGTCACTTGTGGATCCGCTCATTATAAGCAATTATCCAACCAGACAACCGAGTGTCCACCGCATCGACACCCATCCATCAGTTCATCCCTCCTCCTCCTCCACCTAACCCGTCCAAGGGTGTCAGCGATCACCCCTACCCCCACACTTAATTCGCCTCCTCATATGTCGACATCTATATGCCCAGTTCCACAGTTCCTCAATTCACAGCCCTTACTTCTGTGCAGCTCACAACTTCACTACTCCCCACTTCTTCCTCTCGCCTACACCTTCACAAACCCAAGTCTTCATCCCTCCCTCCTTCCTTCCTTTCTTTCTTTCTTTCTTTCTTTCTTCCTTCCTTCCTTCCCTCCTTCCTTCATTCCTTCCTTTCTTCCTTCCATCCATCTATCTATCTAATTTGATTGCGCATCACACATCCCTCAACACCGAGCTTCCTATAAGCATACACATCTGCATCAATACTTCTTCTTCTTCGTCTTAGAAGAGGAAAGAGGCTCTTCAGATTCTCCACTCTCCTCCCAGAGCCAACTAGCAACGACTCTTCATGATCGCAGCCCAAACGCATACAACACATACACAAACACAGTACGAAACACAAGCACTGCAGCATACTTACAACCTATCACATGCAGCCACTACCCACCCGCAACACAAGCAAATCACCCAACCAGTCAGTTCTCTCCTCCAAATAGTAATGACAAGGAAAATTAGTTGTCCTTCATCACCTTTATTAATTTCAACGCAAACAATCGTATCGCTAGGCAGCACATCCCATGCAATGTGGCCTAAGTAAGAACATAGAGAACGATCAATCATGTTAGTCTTGCGGCAATTCAAAGTCATCATGCGCGTGGTAGACATTGAAGGAGCCGAAGAGGACTTCCTCATGAGCATCCTCTTCTGCATGTGTGTATACGCAGTCAATGCCGCCCGTCGATGATGCTGCCCATGTGCGGCGCCAAGTCTTCACACTGCTGCTAGCTAAGTGTCCACTTAAGCAGTTCAGGCGTTGCCACCAGTAATGTGCATTTCAGAGGAGGGCCAGCAGGATGCGACTGAGCAGGTGGAGACAGTACCACCACCAACGTCACCGTCTCAACCATCGCTGGCCTCACTCACCTTGCCGCAGTACTCCCCACCTCAGTCGTCCATATCCGCCAGTAGGTTGAATGCACATTGCCTATCTTATTCCACCTCTCCCATGCCCACTCCCTCCTGCCACCACCACCATCATCTTCTTCTTCTCCTCCTCCTCACTCACCTCCTTCCCACCTTCCTAAGAAGGAGGAACACACGTAATTCTCGGTGCCCACCATCTACTGCGGCACGTCGTCTGCACTACATTTCGCCACTTTCTCCAGTGAGCATGTGGACGACTGTCATGGCAAGTGCTTGAACCTACCAACCAAAGTGATTGACGTTTTGCAGAGGACACCATCTCCCCACCACAATGTGGCTCACAGCAGATGAGTTTAATCACGCACGTACACCTGTGGTGAGTTGGTGGAGCAGTTGAGTTGTGACAAGTGCGCCCTACACTACATTGCGTTGTTTGCAGATCACTCATGCCCTGCCTAACTCTATGCTCACTTCCCTTTTCATTTCACATAGGCCCATATGGAGGCAGGAGGTCAAATTGAAGGTGACGTTGTCATTCTCAACACTGTCGCATATCCACTGCAAATGGACGACTCTCGACATGGAGGCACAAGTGGCTATCTACCAACTACTCATGCGTTTGCACCTAAACCTGCTCGCCCTTCCTCCTGTTTGTCTGTTTACCTGTCTGTCTGCTGTCTGCTGTCTGCCTACCTACCCACCAACCTGCATGTGTCGCGCTGTCTGTCGGCAGAATTCAAATCGTATTGATTGCCTCCACCCAATAAATCAATCAATCAAGCAAGCAACCAATCGGCATGTCGTATTTGAACGTCACTTGCACTTTTACGTACACACGCTGAGGTAGGTTCGCTGCAGCCACTTTATGCCAGGCTTCTGTTAATAGAAAATGAGCAATTACGTAGTTGATATTGCGAGAGCCGAGGAAGACTTCCTCCTGAGCATCCTCTTCTGCGTGTACAGGTACATGCAGATGAGGGAAGCTCGTCGGAGATGTCTGTGTGCAGCTCCGAGTGTTCAATCTGCTGGTAAGTGTGCGATTGAGCGGCGTCAGCGTCACTAATAACACTGTGTGTTTCAGAGGAGGGCGAGCTGGTCGTGATTGAGGAGGCGGAGCCAGCGCAGCCAACGCAGCCGTCGGAGTCAACGGAGCCGGAGGAGCTCGCGGAGGAGGAGGAGGAGGAGGAGGAGGAGATGCTAATGCCATCATCGCCGTCTCAAGCATCGCTGGCCTCACCCATTCTGTCCCAGTCCTCCCCATCTCAGTCCTCTATATCCTCCAGTACGTTGCTTGAACATGGTCTATCTCATCCTTCGTTTCTCATGTCTACTCCCTCCACGCTTTCTTACTGCCTACCCCTTCCCTCATTCTGTGTCTCCCATTTCTTTCAGGCATCCATGCATTCATTTTATGCATTCATTCATTCATTCATTGATGAGACTCACTCTCGAACCAATTCGGTGTGGTGAACCACTTCGCTGTCTACTTCTCCTCCTCCTCCACCTTCTTTTCCATTCCCTTCACGTAGGCTTAGAGGTGAACTACGAAGTGGAGGACTTGCTCATTCCTCACCAGGACCGTGAGGGGCAGGCGCAGGGAGAAGGTTCAGCTATGTCACCCACCACCAGTGGCACGCCCACCCCCCACTACCTCAGCGCCTCCTCACCCAACCACGTGGTTGGTGTCTCTTGGGGAGGTGGCGACAATGATACAGTACAGCCAATGCGAGTGCCAATTACACATGAATCGTCATCACCGCTCGTCCGTCTCGAGAGTAGGCAGGAGTCGGTGGAGGCCAACACTCCCCCACCAATCCGCTCATCGACTCACGAAATCGTTAGTCCAGACAGTACGTCGGGTGAGTGAATACCACCTACCACCCACCTCTCTCCACTCTCTACCAACCCATCCATCATCCATCACCCATCGTCCATCGTCGTCGGCGTCGTCATCATCATCGATTTTTCTCTCATTTGACAGTTGGATCGGAGGCTCGTCAACAGTCCCTTCGCCTTTCAGTAAGTGCGCCTTCTTCTACCTATACTACTACTACCACCACTACTAATACTACCACTATGACTGCTTCTGCTGTTGATGCTGCTATCTACTTTATTCTTGCCTCATTATATCGTGCGATTTTGATGACACATACATGTGCGTAGCACACGCGACTGCAATTCCTCCACACTCTCCTCTCTTTCCTCCCTTCTCTCCCTTCCCCCACCCACCCTTTTTCTCCCTTAATACGCCTTTTGCCTTTGCAGTGGAGAAGACGCCTTCGTAACAACATCCGACGCGTGCTGCGCTCACTTTCTTCTTGCTGTCGCCGTTGATGCTGTAGTTGCTGCTGTTGATGTTATCGTTTCGGGTTCAGTGACCCGTAAATGCAATGCTTTATTACATGCTTGATTGAAACAGATGATGCCTTATTAGCGCCACCAACACAGCGTCCAAGCCATGGGAGAGTGGGTAGACGGACGCTCCTCATCGCCAAAGGCCGACGTCATGTTTGCTGCCATCTGAAAACGCAGCTTACACCCCACCAACCAACATGATGTTAGGCGGGATATGGTACAAGTGCTCATCTTTTGTGAAGGTGATCGACACTTGCAAGTCAATGTAGGTAAGGTCAGTCCATTGCTCCAATTGAGCAACGCGTCTATTCGTTTTGAATATGAACTTTGCTACAAAACACATGCTTGAAGTAAATAGACGTGCACGACTAATTGACAAAATGACATTCCTCGCTGTCGTTTAAACCACTTTTACGACTTGTTGGCAAACCTTACAGCATCACTATTATGCATTTACATTACTGATATACAAATATTAACAACTTTCTCATTTAGCGCGCTTTGTAAATTGCCATTAGTACGTTCGCTACTCAAATTATACGCAAAAGTCGAAAATGTTGGTATTTGTCGTAATTATGATTCCATCAAAAATACATAGAAATTCAAAGTTTGTTTGTTTTACCGGACGAACTTTGAACTGATTAGCCAGATTTGTGCACGGCTTGCGTAAGTGGTGCGCGCTTTTGGGGGTAAATTTTGTGGAATAATGCGCCTTTATCCGCTGCCAAAAGTTGGGAGCTTGGTAAGCACTGAGTATCTTTTGATTACTTTTAGTTAGTCAGTTGCTGTGAGGTAGTTTAAATGTCGATTTGTTCCCTTTATACACACACTTGTTAGAGTAGACGCAAATACCTCTTAATGTGGCTGTTGACGGTTACTTTTCAACTGCAGGGTTGGTAGGTGGTGTTCACTCACCCGTCGTGCTGTCTGGACTAACGATTTCGTGAGTGGATGAGCGGATTGGTAGGGGAGTGGTGGCCGCCGCCGACTCCTGCCTACCCTCGAGACGGACGAGCGATGATGACGATCCATGTGTAATTGGCACTCTCATTGGCTGCACCGCATCATTGTCGCCACCTCCCCACGAGGCACCAACCACGTGGTTGGGTGAGGAGGCGCTGAGGTAGTGGGAGGTGGGCGTGCCACTGGTGGTGGGTGACATAGCTGACCCTTCTCCCTGCGCCTGCCCCTCACGGTCCTGGTGAGGAATGAGCAAGTCCTCCACTTCGTAGTTCACCTGTTAGCCTGCGTGAAGGGAAGAAGAAGTGGTTCACCACACCGAATTGGTTCGAGAGTGAGTCTCATCAATGAATGAGTGAATGAAGGCGTAAAATGAATGCGTGGAGGGAGTAGACATGAAAGACGAGGACTGGGACAGGGTGGTTGAGGCCAGCGATGCTTGAGACGGCGATGATGGCATTAGCGTCTCCTCCTCCTCCGCGACCTCCTCCAGCTCCGTTGACTCCGACGGCTCCAATAGCTGCGTTGGCTGCGCTGGCTCCGCCTCCTCAATCACGACCAGCTCGCCCTCCTCTGAAACACACAGTAACGCTGACGCTGCTCAATCGCACAACGCTTACCAGCAGATTGAACACTCGTCACTGCACACAGACAGCTCCGACGAGCTTCGCTCATCTGCATGTACCTGTACACGCAGATGAGGATGCTCAGAAGGAAGTCTTTCTCTTCTCCTTCAGTGTCTACTACGTGCATGATGACTTTGAATTGCCGCAAAAGTAACATGATTGAAAGTTCTTGATGTTCTTACTTAGGCCACATGGGCATGGGATGTGCTGCCTAGCGATACGATTGTTTGCGTTGAAATTAATAAAGGTGATGAAGGACAACTAATTTTCCTTGTCATTATTATTTGGAGGAGAGAACTGACTGGTTGGGTGATTTGTTTGTGTTGCGGGTGGGTAGTTGCTGCGTGTGATAGGTTGTTAGTATGCTGCAGTGCTTGTGTTTCGTACTGTGTTTGTGTATGTGTTGTATGCGTTTGGGCTGCGATCATGAAGAGTCGTTGTTAGTTGGCTCTGGGAGGAGAGTGGAGAATCTGAAGAGCCTCCTTCCTCTTCTAAGACGGAGAAGAAGAAGAAGTATTAATGGAGATGTGAATGGTCATAGGAAGCTCGGTGTTGGGGGATGTGTGACGCGCGATCAAATTAGACAGATAGATAGATGGATGGAGGGAAGGATGGAAGAAAGGAAGGAAGGAGGAGGGAGGGATGAAGACTTGGGTTTGTGAAGGTGTAGGCGAGAGGATGAAGTGGGGAGTAGTGAAGTTGTGAGCTGCACAGAAGCGAGAGTTGTGAATTGAGGAACCGTGGAGATGGGGTAGGGTAGCTTTCGTGTCTCCTGACAGAGGGAATCAAAAGTTCAGATCATTCCACACAAAATTAATCCTGTTAACTTGTCGAGCGCTCCCACCTCTATCATGATCAACTATCCCAGTAGAATCGAACCTGTTTTCACGATTGCATTCTGGTTACTGGCAGATCAGGTAAGTTGAGACAATTAGCAGTCATGTCATGACAGCTACCACAAGAGGTAGAAGGTCAGGTGGCACTCTACTGAATGGAACAACTGCCAATGTGATTGATGCTCAAATCAGGAAGTACTTACGGAGTTGGCCACTGTACCACTGCGTCTGCGTATAGTGAGATGTGCAGGCATCGCAACCGAAAAATTGTCATCTGAAAACGTAGCTTACACCCCACCAGCCAACAAGATGTTAGGCTGGATTTAGTACAAGTGCTCATCTTTTGTGAAGATGATCGACACTTGCAAGTCAATGTGAGTAAGGTCAGTTTATTGCTCCAATTGAGCAACGCGTCTATTTATTTTGAATATGAACTTTGCTACAAAACACATGCTAAAAGTAAATTGAAGTGAACAACCAATTGACGAAATGACGTTACTCATTGTTTTTGAACTGCTTTTACGATTTGCTGACGGACCTCGCAATATCACTATTATGCATTTATATTACTAACATGTAAATATTAACAGTGTTCTCATTTTGTGCACTTTGTAAACTGTCATTCGTATGCTTGCTGCCCAAATTATACCAAAAGTCGAAACTGTTGGTATCCGTCGTAATTATGGTTCCATCAAAAATACATAAAAATTTAAAGCTTATTTGTTTTATCGGACGAACTTTGAACTGATTAGCCAGATTTGTGCGCGGCTTGCGTAGTTTGCACGTGTTTTTGGGGGTAGATTTTCTGAATAAATGCGCCTTCATCTGCTGCCAAGAGTTGGGAAGCCAGTAAGTATTAAGTATCCTTTTATTATTTTTAGTTAGCTAGTTGTTGTGAGGTACTTTAAATGTCGATTTGTTTCCTTTATACACATACTTGTTAGAGTAGACGCAAAGGCATCTTAATGTGGCTGTTGACGGTGTCTTTTTATCTGCAAGGTCTTCTCACGTGCAATTTTTCCTGTACAGATGTAAATTTCGACTGTTTTTGCGGTTTGTGAGGTTATTTGTTTTTACTGATGTTTGAATTTGAGCATTGGGGCGTGATTTTGTGGAGAGGTGCTAAAACCTAACAGAGTGCTTGGAAATTACGTGCTTGGTGCTTTCTTGAAAATAAGCACCAATTTTACGAGTGTGTCGATGCATGCTTTTGCCTTTACCAGTTTATTTGTTAGACCAACCTTTTCAGAAACAGCCGCAGTTGCTTTCATAACTTTGTGATTTCCATTTGCACTGCCTGATCGCGTTGATGTTGTTACTGCAAAACACTTCTTTGGATTGAGTGCGATTGATTTAACTGTTTTTAAGCGGTTCCTTATTTTAGTAAGAATGAGTTTTGATGAATGAGGTCCAATTTGATAAAGGGACTTGCAACTTTGGTAAAGTGAACGCAAAAGTCTCATATTATGGCTGTTAGGCCGTTTTGTTTTCCAACTACGATGCCTACTCACGTACACTTTTCGCTGTATGACACCTCGAGTGATAAGTTAAGATTGTTTTGGCAATTTGTAATTTGTTTGCTTTCTCACTACGAAGTGTTAACCATATTTATAAATCTTATTATGCATTATTTAGGTCGTTTTCGTGCTAGAATGGACACTGAAGAAGAAGAAGCTGCATCAGTAATGAGTGCGAATCTTGTCTTTGTTATCACTTTACACATTTCTCAGGTAAGATTGGATTGTGCTTAATGAGTTGTTGTTGTCCTTTTTCGTGTGGGCAGCGATGGAATCAATGTTAGTCCATATGTTGGTTGGAAAAGTGCTGTTCTCCTTTACCTGCTTCACCTGCGCTATTTCCATTACTATGATATGCGTGTTGTTGGCGCACATATGGATGGCGGAGGAGTGGGTGCAGGACGAGGGTTGTTTGTTGTGTCGATATGATCCCTGCTGTGAAACATGTTGTGTAGAGGGCCTTGGTGATGGCTTAATCGTAGGTTGCTCGGCTTTGACGGCATGAGTTGGTGTCTCTGAGTGTGGTGGACGCAGCAGGGTTAGGAGCGGAGGAAGAAGGAGTGGCTAGTGTGAAGCTTGGGCATCACCACATAGACTGTACTTTGTAGCAGTCCTAAGTGTTTGCTTTTTGAGATGCCTGTTTCTTTTTCTCCTATTAGTAGTTATGTTTGTGTATGTTGGCTTTGCAGCGCTTTGGACCTCCGCACATTGGTCTTTCCATTGTTTGTTTTTTTCCTTTTTAGATGCCACAAACTTACCTTGGTGGTTGTGATGGTGAAGTAACATGTGATGAGTGTGTGGAATGGTAGGCAATGCAAGATGTTGGCGTGATTCGCGGTGGCGGTAGCGTCTTTGTTTGGATTGTGCGATGCGACTGTTGGCATGGACGACAGGGTCTACTACTGCTATTATGCCTCCGTATGTTTGTCTTCGCGGGCATGGGTGGCTGGGTGATTAAGTGGGTGGGTGGCGGAGAAGGAAGGGAAAGGCTAGGGAACTGTGCCGTGGGTGTGTGAAAGAGTGAAGGAGACGTTCACTTACGACGACGACAACGACAACGAATGGAAGCACTATGGGCCAGAGTTCGATGGTGGCAATTGCGGTATGTCTTGTTTCCGCAGGTACGGAAATATTTTTGCGGTGGGAGGGTGGAAGTTAATTTGTTGCTGACTGTAAAGGTGATGAGTAGTGGTGCATCATCTCAGAGGAGGTAAGTAAGTGGGTAGATTCCCACTGTTGGGTGTGTTGGGCGCGAACTATTGGGAGGGGGTGGGGGCGACTGTCGTGCTTCTCCTACTACTATTGCGACTTGGCCTTAGGGGTGAGAATGGATGGAAAAGGAGGGGATGGGAAGGACCGTGTGGGGAGTATCTGGGGTAGAAATCTGGGGTGGTTTCCGACCTCATCTGGACTAATTACTATCGGGGTTGGGGTTGGGCTGAGTTTAGGATGGGATGTGGTTTGTACGCTGTGGCGTGTCAATTGGGTGGATTCGTGGTGGTCCCTCGTGTCGGCATGGGGATTGGGCGTTGTTTTTGAAGTTGTTAGTTTCCGTGTATTCTGAAAAGGTAGAAAGTGTTAAAGGAAAAGGTGGAAATGTATTTTGCAGCCTTAAAGTACTAGCAGTAGTCAGTATTTGCGGTTGAACTAATCGGTGAAAAGGCTTGAACGCATTTAAGGGTGTGAATTTTAATGCTACTAAATGTATTCACTGATGCGAAAGCCTAAGTTGGCATTAGGGAAGGCGGATCGGTGGCCACTTTTGAAGGACTGTCTCCTTCTCTTCAAAAGTCGTTGGAAGAGGAAGTGTGGCGATTAGGTGTTGCGCAAAGCGATTGAGTGGGTCCTTCGCAGTAGTAAGGGACGATGCTTTAAAATGTGCATATTTCATAGTCGTTGATGAAGACTGTTTCAGCGCCTGGTCTGGTGCATTGGAGGAAGCTGTGACTATGGCAGTGAAGGAAACAAATTATCTAGCAGAAATGTGAAAATGTGTCTGATTTGGCTCCATCCGAGTGTGTGACGAAGGTGGCTCTGATTAGAGTTAGTGCTTAAGTAATGCTGTAGCCTCGATTTTCTAAATTGGATTTCTTGTAGAAAAAGTGGTTAGAATAATGCGAAGGTAGTGGGATGGAGACGTCAGTCATGAAATAATATTTTGTGCTCGTGTATGCAGACTTACAAAGGGTAGTGGTGTGGACGTAGATTTGGTTGGAATGAGCCTCCCTTCTGGGTGATGGGCGGATGGGAGAGTGGAAGAGGATGGGTAAGTAGTGATGTGTGTGAAGTGATGGAAATGGCGTCTTTTGCACTTGTAGCGAGCCAAGTGGCGTGAAAGTGTCACAAAGTGGCCTGGTGGACACATTGAGGTGAATGCTGGGACCAATTTTGCGTACGTATCGGCCGGCGGTGTCATTAGTGGTGGTGGTGGCGGTAGTGCTAGCCATCGATCCTCCTTCAATGATCTATGGCTTCAATGGGCAGTCTTGAGGCGCTGTTTACCGACTCACTCACTCACTCACTCACTCACCCGCCAGCCCAAGCTCTGCCTGATGTCGTCGAGGACATAGGATGTTTGGAAGAGGTGGTTGGAAGCACCCTCCCGTCTGTGCAGAAAATCACACGTGAACTTGTTCCCCTTCCCTCCCCTACCCTGCCTTGCCCTGCCCTCCTGTCTTCCTCTCCCTTCTGCCGCCAACGCCGCTGCTGCTTCTGCTCCTTATGGTAATGTGAATACTTTAGCTATCTTTATTGCTGCTATCTTTGTTAATGCTTAACTATTGCTACTGTTGCAATCAGTAAAGGCGCCTTTCTTCCTTCGGAATATGCAAGATGTGTTGGATATTTAGGAGTAGGTTAGGGACACTACGCCGACTTTGAGTTATCATTTGTTTACCCATTCCTGATTTATTAGTTCATTCCTGCCCGATTGTACACATTGAAGAAGTTGTGAAGAAGTTGACTGGGCATTTAGCACCCTGCGTCATTGCTGGTGACATGGGCTGACGCAGTTGAGCTCTTGTCTGATGGCACCAATGAAAATATTATCCATTGCTCCTTTGAGGTGGTGCATCAGGCATAAAACAGTTGTTAGTGCGTCTACTCTCCTCCACTCATTCTCCACCATTTGGTGTGAGTTGGTATCTCTGCAGGTGGTCACGTGTAAGAACTCTCGGTCGACGAACGGGGGTCGCCAGTTCAATCATGGAAGAGCAACTGCTGACCGAAAGTGCCCACAACAACCTCTGGAAGTGCATCGAAATGGAGATCGGTTAAGCAAGCGTATTTGACGCAGTTGAAATGAGCGCCCTGAGGTAGTATCAACCGCAAAGATGGAGCCAGCTTACCACCACCACCGGGACCGTCTCTGAAAAGGCAGCTGAGAAATGTCACTACATAAATGAAATGAGTAGAACCTTGATTACAAGTTCATTATAACATGCATACATCAGAGTTCTTCCAGAATTCCAGACAACAGTCCTCCATAGCCTAGAATTTTATTGTTCTTATGTGACCATCTAACACTCGTTTTCTAATCAGTCGAGCTGCTGTGCAAAAAATAAAAATAACTATTCTTATGACAGGTCTATCTTACAATTTTCCCATTGGCTACCACTTAGCCAATCAGATGTTCCAGAAGTCTTTTCACGGTCAACAAGAAATCTGACCAATTAAAAGAAAAGGAACATGTAATTAGACTTTTCCCAACATAAATCCGATGTTTGCTTGCAGCTATGTAGGCTGGTTTGTGGACATAAAAACCTCCTAGAACTCTTCACTTTCCATTGGCTATTGACCAGCGAATTAGATGGCGCTTAGCCGAGAAGAGATTTACGGTCGCCTTAGGGGATACCTGGATCGGCGTTTTGGGGTCTGCGTCAAATCATCTTAGTTCTAATCTCACAAAAAGTACATGATATCATTGTTGTAAGTCGACAGAGCAACCCAATACATGGTAAATGAGATCTGGGTGCGATTTTGTATCAAGTACTAAGTTACCTTACGTCGCAAAGGACTGTCCTGACCACTGCCTATTCAATATCGAAACAAAAGCTAAGTTTGACAAGCGCAAAGCCACTTAAATAAACATTTTGCTATTCTTCTGCGACTTTTAATAAGACTTTATTCGACATTACCCAAGCTAGCTTCTTTTGAGCAAATAAACGTAGTCCTCATGAGTTCTCCCCTGCCCCGTGGAGGTACATACGTAATTGTGTAAATGAGACACCGGAGCCAATGACAAATCATTGCGTTTCCACTTGTGAGGGTCATAGCACTCCCCCAAATGTGAAAATTTAAGCACCTTGCAACATCCCTAGACTCCCTTGAAGGCAAAAGAGGGCGCATTACTATGGCAGAATATGCATATTCAATAAACAGAGGGCACGAGGATGCTGACAGGGCCCAGAGACCAGCTCACGCGACTAGGGCAGCATGGCCACCCAAGTCAGGGTAGCTGAAAGTGGCAGTCAAACAAACAAAGTATTACACTCTCGTTCATCAATGCGTGTGTGTGAACTGGAACACCCCACCTGGACCCGACGCGTGTATTGTTGCCTACTTTATTGCTTACACATTTGACACTGCAGTGTGGAAGCATTGCTCTCACCCTTTGACGACGAGTTTCACCTCTTATAATGTAAAGCCAAATCAAACCACTTCTGTCGCCGTTTGTGCACGCATTGGTGAGAGAGAATCTGGCGGCGGAGAGCACGTTGGTGCCCTACACCAGCTTTGGAGAGAGATGAGTCCTCTATGCTCGATTTTGCTGAAAGCTGAACCACGGCTACTGCTTAGGACTAACCAGATCCACTAGAATCAATTCTGCAACGCTGCCCACGTACCGTAACCGCTACTACTAATTAAGTTCGCAGACTCATTAGTAGTAGTACTGCCTGGCACTGAATAAACTACTGCCGAGAGTTGGACAGACGCTCCTAAATGTGCTATTATAATTGGGCAAATTTATGGTCGTATCGGATAGAGGTGGAGAAAGTGTCTGTCACGACTGGAAGAAGCCCCTCAACAACCAGCAGACCTGACCAGACTTCCGCTGCAGTAACCACGACTGGCGATGACTCGACCTGCGCTGCTGTGGCCATTGTAACTCTACTAGCTTTCATGGCTGCTATGCTTTCGTGGCTTTTCTCGTAGGTCCGTACAACCAATCACCAAGCGCTTCAGCTACTATGAATGGTGCAGCTCCATGTCTGCGTTCATCAAAAAGGCCGTTTATTTTTTATTGCGGACTGCTGCAAACCAATGTCAAATGGCAACGGACAAAAGATGTTAGTACTTGCATTCGTCTTCGTCGACACTGAAAGGGGTTTACCCCTGTGAGGTAGGTAAACGCGAATCTTTGAACTGCAGTGATCCTTATTGTAGGAGGGAATGAAAGACAACGCTGTGATGCTGGGTGTGCCCTCAGATCCCCAGTGAGGGAAGATGCTTTTTCGAGCTATACACCTAGCAACAAACCATACATTTGTCAGGTAGATGCCTGATTGGTCAAAACATTACCACGCCTTACTGAAATCTTATCAAAGAATCTCACCAGTTTAGAAAGTCAGCAAGCTCTTAGTAGCTACTCCTACCCATAAAAATCCAGGTGGGAATGTCGAATAGAGCTGCTACCTTCAAGAGAGGCCTTACTCGTATATGCGGTCCCACTCATACCTGAATGATCCATGATTTGGCACAAAGCAATTGTCTTGTGCACCCCATATTTACCATCTTTTGAGTGTGGTGAATCGTGTAAAGAGAGGTCAGATTACCGCCAACGCATGACGAAATAGGCCAGCGAATGAATACTTGCCCATCGTGGACAGTCGTCTCTGTGTACAATATTGTTGCCTGTTTAAGGCAGGTACACCAAAATCTTAAATCGTTTCTGTCATGCAACGTGTGTGTGTGCACACCAAGCAGGCGGGCGGACGAGGGCAAAGAGGAGTGGGGATGGGTAACTTGGCAAGCACTTATTCTCTATGGGGCAGTGCTTGTTATAGAGATGGAGTGATAGGTTATCAGCATAGGCTTACAATTATATCTGTAAATATCTTTATTCCCTTTCTTCTTCCCTCCTTCCGGCGGGAGAAGGGCGATGTGTGGGTGGCGGCCCAATGACCCTGAGACTAGCCAGTGACGTTCACTCACACCTGAGCGTCATGGAATGACCTTGAGCCTAGCCAATGTCATTCTTCAATGGTCACTTGCCTCCAGAGGAGGTTGAGCTGTTATTGAAAACGAGCATTAATACATTAAAAACTTCTTAAAGGACAAGAAAAGTCAGAGTTTCACAAAAAAAACACGAAATATGCTAGATACAGTGCAAAAGGCAGAACAAAAAGATTTTGAAAACTTTTTATAAGAAGAGCACGCATAATATTGTGCAATTAAACATAGCTGTAGATTACTTCAGCAATCAGATGACGCAGCAGTAATGCTAACCAGGAGTCAAAATAATTTCAAGAACAAAGTAGGCATCAGAGAGCATCGAACAGATAAATTCATGTCGACAAACCACTTTGAGTCACTCAAGCAATACACAAAGTTGGCCCGCAATTCTCACTGCCCAAATCTCAAGAACACAAGAGGTTTTCATCCCTAGGCCAAACATATAAACAATTTAATAACAGTTCATTTTTGAATAAAACAGGGAAACGAGAGTTGGGAGCACCCGCCAACTCCGAATGTAAAATGCACACATTTTTGTACGTACAAATTGGAGGAGTAAGGAGGCTGATACAGGTCGTTCCCATCTCGCGTTTTCAATGTTCAACCGTCGTTCCATTAGGCGTGTATTCATACCGAAGGTCTTCAGGACGCTCTGCAATGATAGAGAGGAAGGAACAAAATAAGGAACAACACACCCTTATAACAGCAACAACAACACAGTTAGAAGCGTTCCTCTGTTTACTGTGCCTTCAAACCATCTTGGCCTGATGGTGCGTAGCAAACTCTACAAAGGCGAAAGGCTTTTGAGGCATCTTCACCTTAATGGAGCCACCACTGGGCTTAAAGAGGGCTGCCAACTCGCTCTGACTGGCCTGGAAGGCGACGTTTCGCACCGAAATGACTCAACTCTGTTCTTCCTCCTTCTTCACCGCTTTCTTCAGTGGCTTCAACTGAGGGCTTTCCACGGGCAGTTTTGCGGAGACCACTACGTCAGCTGGCTTCCGGACGAGTGAGAACTCCTCAGTCTTCACCTGCTTCACCTTTTTGCTAGAGTTAAAAATAAAGGAAAGGAAAAAAAGGTGGGAAGAATGGGGTCAAGGGGATAGCATAAAAGCGAAGAAAAATAAACAAATTTGCGTTGGGTAAAGTGAAATATTACAAATGCTGTGGTCGAGTAAGTTCTAACGTAGACAACGAAACAGTA
This sequence comes from Taenia hydatigena, assembly GCA_036345935.2. Taxonomy (NCBI): domain Eukaryota; kingdom Metazoa; phylum Platyhelminthes; class Cestoda; order Cyclophyllidea; family Taeniidae; genus Taenia; species Taenia hydatigena. The sequence goes on along the minus strand of JADWOT020000001.1, from coordinate 28,439,759 downwards.
AAACAGTGAGACAACCTTCGTGTGACGCTTTTTCACCAACAAAATAAAAATCAAAATCAAGCACAGTCTTCGGGAAGGTGAGGCTCGGCTAATGCAAAACAATGAGCTGGTCGCCTGGTCAAGGAATGATGCAATGCAAGGCCCTACATTTCATCTTAGGTGAAGCAGTCATGTTGCCAACTGCCAACTGCCAGTCAGTAGGTAGGTAGCAGTCCGCATCGGTGATGCAATGAACGAGGCTGAATGATCAGTGCTATGCCGATTCAGAGAGTCCACCTCTTCCTCGGGGAAGGATGATGATGTTGGTTCCGCAGCAAGATGCGCGTCCGCCGAACGCTTCCCGCCCAACAGTGAGGACTGATTAGTAAAGCATATATATACATGTAGCAAATGTGTCGACGTGCCGAGGCGGCTGAGAGATGCGTCCTCATTATTGGAGGAGGCGGTGGTTGATCCTCATCACTCTGCCCTATTCACATGGTCGCCAACGAAAGAGGGTCACACTAACTTCCATTTAATCTACTGCTTCCAAGGCGACAAAGATCAAGTGGAAAGAAATAAACATTGAACTTATTACACACCTGCGTAGATATGTCGGTGCACCGCTGCTGGCATCGTGGCTACAAGTTGCACAAAAGACAGCAGCCTCATTCGACGTGGAAGCTGGACCTGAGCCAGTGAGGATCAAGACTGCATGCAATCATGGTGTGTCTCTGTTTTGCACACAATTGTGGTCCATTCACGGAATGGACAATGTCTACCTGCTTCGAGTAGTCACGTGCGCGTTACCTGCTATTCCCCTTGACCCTCACTTCCTTGGAACGAGTAAGGGGAGTGCAGGTTGGTAGGATCCTCTATTGTTGGTGATGTAATGAACGGGACAAACTATTAAGGATTGTCCTTGGTCACAGAGCAAACTTCTTTCTTCATGATAGATGAGAACGATTCCGAAGAGAGGTCTGTGCTCATAAAACAAGTCTCGTTTAACTAAAAGAACTCCTTATTTCAATGATTTGATGCTGCGATTGAGCCAGTGTAGTGAAATGCGTCTCTGGCTCCTCACATCAGCATCAGTCGTGGCGTCAATGACGATGAAGTGTTAGTCAAATCCTCGGCACCAGTTTTGACACCGATCTGGATGGAAGCATGGTAAAATAAAGTGAATAGAAATAGTATAAATAATATTCGAAATTTGCCTTTTTCCTGAAGTGAGGTTTGACCTGGGTTATATTGGAGAGACGAAGAGGGGCAGATGGTCGAGTGGATGAGTAGACTTGATTCACCTCTTGTTCTCTTTCGAGGGAGTAGACACGGATGAAATCTCTACGCCGTGCGGTATCAGGTGAAGGAGAATAGAAGAATGTGAGGAGGAGGAGATGGGCGAATAGTAGGTGTGTGTGGATGGGGAAGGTGAATGATATTCCGTCGCTGCATATGAGACGCCCTAATGGTTTCCTGAGATTTAGTGTTGCCGACGCTTTAGCACTAAGTGAGGGATGAAAAGAACGAGAAGTGCAATCATTGGAATTGCAGATGACCTGCCGGACTCTGAGTCCAAAGCATGCAAGTACAGTGACCGCATGTTCCACATTGTAGAGCAGTTTGTAAACGCCGTTCTTACTGCCATTCTTTTGGTCATAATGCAGTCATCAGACCTCTGCACTGGAATCAAGATCAATTTGCAGGTAAAATGGTGTAAAATTGGATCTCTGACCTAAGTTTAAGACGACTTTCTAGGCTAAGTGACTAATAAAAGACTTCTGGGTAGGAGTGTAGGTGACAATTTGGGCCAAATAATCAACTAACTAAGGTGTAGTAGCCACCAAGTAGTATGATTGGACCAAGTACTTGACCCGGATCGCGACACTGCAGTCATTATGGGCAAATGCATAACGATGAGTGTGCACTGGTGAAGTCTCTGCGCCATGTGGCACCAAGTAAATGAGGATCGAGCATTGCCAGGACGAGAAGGCAGTGAGAGAGGAATAGGAGCAGGCATGGATAGTAAAGGTGAGTATTCTTTCGCCTCTTTCAAGGCGCTTTAATGCCTCTATGAAGTACCACTTTTGCTGTTAAAGGTAGCGAGTGAGATAAGAGGATTAAGAAATGGCTTCATGGATTTATCCAGCGTGTACTAAAATAAGTAAATAAAAGAGCATGTTGTTTGGGAAAAAAGGATGACCTGCTCGACTTTAACTCCCAGATAAGCAGTGCAGTGCAAAATTCATGGCAATTCTATACACCGACACAGCACCTCATTCAACTTGTCCATCATATTGTCTCATAGAAGAAGTACTTGGCGAGTTACAGGTTCTCTGTTCTGTGGCTGTCACGCAGCACCTACGCACAGTACCAGTCTCTCGTGTTAGTCGCCTAAGCACAAAGCCGCACTGCTTGCTGATTTCCTGAGTGAACGCGTAGCTCACAATGAGGAGTGGTTTTGTAATACACCTTTTTACTCTCATTCCTAAAGCCCTGACGCATTTATCACTGCGTATTTCCGACCTTTCTCAACAGAATATAAAGTGGGAGAAGGGAAAAGGAAGAGATCAGAAGATGCGTGTCACCATCTGGTTCACTTCAGCATTGCAATGTTTTGAGGGTTGGGAATGCCAATGCCCATTGACGCTTGGCAGCAATAGCATTCTGCAGCTTTAACTCACCCTTTGCTCGTGACTCAACCTGTCATTCCGTAAAATGAACCTCAGCTGCTAGACAAGAAGGGAGGAAGCTGGTGCGATTAACCTTTATGCGACAAGCGTAAGACCAGAAACTTGTGCTTCGGTCAGCTGGTTCCATGGCTTGGTCTTGTGGTCAGTATGCCCTGCATAGATAGGTAAATTGGTGGTTGAGAGTTCGGAAATCCGCCCAGCATATCACACGAATGTCCTATCTTGCTGGCTTGCATGGGTATAAGGGGTGTACTGCTCCCAAAGTGAGTAGCCAGATTGTGATCCTTTGTTTACTCTCGTCCTTTAAATAATCTTGAAGTAAGTGATTGACTTGGCTTTTATCCTCAAAACGAGTAGGTTGAGAGTAGGCAGGCCCTTTAAAGCCGAGCTATTACTTCAGAGCTTAAAAGAAACTTGTCTGTGTTCGAGGGATAGGGGAAGAAGGGGGAGCAAAAAGCTCTTTTGGTGCTCCTACCGATTTCTTACCAACGGATGATTCACGTCAACTGCAATTACCATTAAAGGGCGGGTTCGCGCATAGCCAAGCTAACTTTATTCATCTCAACTAAAACGTGATGCTTGTCAATGTGTGCTGATGCTAAAGATGGAGTTTAGCCTGCCAAGCCTAAGTTGGCTGCACTGCAATGGCCCAGCAATTGGACGCCCACATGAGTAAAGTGTTGAAAAAGGCAATTCCCTGTCCGACTATGCCGCAATGTTCCTGAAATGCAAGAGTTGTAATGTGGCTGTCTCAACACTTAGGAAAGCTAAAGCTGGAGAGTTGAGTCGGTAGCTTTCGGCGAACAAGCTTCTCGGTGCGGAATCGTCATAATCTACCCTCGAGAAAGAAGTGTACTCTCTAACCCACCATAACCCGCATTACTCTGCCTCGTTCGTGGCATCATCAATGAAGAGCGCTTGCTACCTGCTCTCACTCTACCCCTTCTAAGGGAATAAATGTAATGTTTGTTAGTCAGTGATGCAGCCGTTAAGTGGTTTGTAAATCGACGAAATTTACTCGAGTAGGATTAGCAGTGGAGGGAATTCTAAGGAGCATTTTTTTATTTCTGCCACAGTTCGCTTTTATGAAGCCTTGAATGCAACAGTTAATTATATTATTCTCTTGTCACCATATCCTTCTCTCAGTAGATCGACAATCATCCGGAGACCTAGCCTGTATCATGCCTCTAATAACATACGCGACCAACTTGACTTATCAACAAATGGTTTGCTACCGAAAATCACTCCAAAGGCATCATACCTGTTTTAACTGCCTCGGTGCTCCCCTTTTTGGACCAAAAATGTAGCCCTAAGGTGACCAATATTGCCACCCTCCATGCGAGGTTACAAGCCATCCTCATCTGCCTTCGAGGAGGAAAGGTATTCTCTGTGCCAGCACAACCCTCATCACTCTGACTAGTTCATTGCACCACTGATAGAGTGCTCACTGCTTGTTCGCATTCCACTCGATGCAACGAAAACAAGGTAGCCCTATCTTTTCCTGAAGCTTTCTCTCCCATGATGTGCCTCTTTTGTCGTACTGTATGGCTGGCTTGTCACAAAACCTATGCAACCACGTATTGCTCACCCAAATTGCTAGCTTTTGGACTACTGCAAGAGGTCAGCTGACTAGTTCGAGGCTTCTCGTGAACCACCTGAACCCTCCAGGACGAGCTGACAAGAGGCACACGTTGAGCTTGATCTTGCAGGTTTGATTAATTGCGAGATCAAATCACCACATGCAACAACTGAGGGCAAGAATCTGCTTTCATGTAGGGATTCACTTTGATTGTTCCCTTTTCGTATGAAAGATAATTGGATCCACTTGCTTCTCACGTGCCGAGTTGCCAAAATTTATTTTGGGTCATTTGGCATCAAATTCCATTTCACTCTACTTCAGCAGTTGTCAAGTCGCTTCTATAGCCTTTTGGCTTCATGTTGGCACTTTACTTAGTTAAAAGATAATGCCCGATCAAAGCTGTTGATTAACTGATGGGCCATTCAGTCATTCTACAGCTTGGACAATAACTATTGAAGTTCAAGTCTAGCTGACTCATTTGGCAGCAGATTGTGGAGGGTTGAAGGTACCTATTAAGCAGCCAACTGATGTGGATGATGAGCTTTTCACTAACCAGACCGCTAAGCAGTCGATTAACTGGGAGCCACAGTCGCATCAAATCGTCGTATCATCTTAAACATGACCAACCCTTCGGACTGTTGGTCATTTCACTCGTCCTGGAAATCAAAGACATGGTAGCATAGTTGCTGATACCTTACCGTGTCAAGGGAATCGCCCCATCAGGGATTTCGGGTGGTCGGATAGCTGCTTAATCATGTGAATGAATCAAGTGGTAAGTCATTCTATATCACTGAATTTAGTCAAAAACATAGGTTTTCGTTATGGAGCGCCTATGCAAACAAAAAAACGTTTTGAAATCTCCGGTTGAGTTCTAACCCACGCCCGATTACCTTTACAAATCCCAATTGCAATCTGCTTTTTCGTTCCCTAAGCATACACATCCACCAAATCTGAGCAAACCAGCTGCAAGGATTCGTCTCATTAGTAGGATTTTCGTCAACCTCGCCACGCTAACACATTAATTGTGGTATCAACGACAGGGAATGACTCCTACAAACCTATCCACCCACTTCGACGTCGTTTCCCCAAAAGAAGAAGATTAATGCAGGTAGATGTCATCCACTTTCACTGGTAACAGAATGAGTGGAGAAGAATGACGAGGATTAACCACTGCATCATTCATCAATTGAGATGGTTCTCCAACCCATTGGTCATATCGGTACACTTACGATACACCAAGACTAGGCTAGAGGCATTCGGCGAAGACGCATCTCGCTACGGAACCGTTGTCATCTGTTCTCAAGGGAGTTGGGTACTCACTAATCCTGCATAATCCTCATCACTCTGCTCCATTCATTGCAACACCTATGAAGAGCGCTCGCTGCCTGCACTCACTGAATGGTTCGAGTTGCTTGATAGCTAGCGATCTGGCCATTAAGTAGGTTGTGGATCGGAGCAAATTGCAGTGTAGAGGATAGCACTGTTGAAATTCCCGTGGGGCATAACCTATCTTTTACCTTTAACTCGATTTTATGAATGCTTTGAAGACTGGAGACAATCGCATACTCCACTTGGCATTCCTTCCTCTACTTGATGGATCACTGATCAACTTGAGACGTAGCCTCTCTTACCCTCACCAACCATTGTGACCCATTTGACATGTCAAATGGATATGCCATAGTCAGAGCTACTGTAGCAGAGATGGCAGTTCTGCCGAAATCGGTCGACTTAACCTAAGTTTTAAGGATTTCAGTGGCACAGTAACACAGGCGTCCAACGGTTAATGTGGCCAAATGAGTGTCAAGCAACAGATGACACACCTCTCAAACTGCTTGATACTGAGAGCGAGAATCAAGTGTGTTCGTTTTGGATAAGTTGCAAGTCAGTTGGTACAGGTACAGTTTCGTCATGATCAAAAGAAAATACACACACATTCGTCTTTGAACACTTGGTCGCTCTCTTTACCAGAGTCCACCACCGCACGAAATGGCGCTGAGGCAGCAGAAATGTGAATCAGGCAAGCAATCGGGCGTCTTGGAAAGGAGCGTCAGATTCGGTGATACAGACACCGAATGGAAGTTAAAAATCACTAATAGATCGTCCCAATGACTTTAGTAGCACAATCGGAAATTGCAATTATTCTAAGCTTGGAAGTCACTCTGTTAAATTTTACATGGACCCTTTAGCAAACCAGCCATGCAACTCATGTTCTCCTTCAAATAAAACTAAGCATTGTGGGCATTTCTTTCCATTTTTAAATTAACTTTTGTTACAAGTGTCACACCAGTAGCTATTTAGGTGGCAAATAAACAGGGAATGGTAGAACTGTGCTAGGTCTCTGAAGAGAAACATCACCCTCATCCTCCGTGATACCCGTGGCTAGAGAGCTGTCACTGAAATGAACCAAGTGTGGAGCGTTTGGGATCCAGGTCAACCACCAATTATCGTTGTTATTGAGACGTGGCAGATGTGTTACAGTGCACGAGGGTCCACTCGTGCTCCTCATTGCATCCGAAGAACAAACCCAAATGCTAAAATTTGATCTATCAATTTGGCCTTTTATTTCTCCTTTCAGGAGGAGGAGGAGGCTACAAAACTAAGAGGAGAGGGTAATGAGTAGACCTCTGACCTCTGTAGACTCTGACCTCTCTCCCCTTTCTCATAATTCTGCCTCTAGACCAACACCTTGGATCATCGCATCGTAGCTCTTTGGCTTTGACATTCCTTTTCCGCCCTGGTCGCATTAATCTTGGACATGCTGATTTCAACGGGCAGCAAGGCTTGTGCTACTTGCAAATGAAACAGCTAGATTGTTGTCCTTTGTTAACTCCTGTCCTCTAACAAATTCATTGGAATGTGTCACATTCTCGGCTTTCTTTGCCTCAAAACGAGTGAGTGAGAGCGGGCAGATTCGTGTTCGTCAAACGCTTCTCGGCTAGCATTGAGAACTACTTAGTTCAGCACATATATATACAGCAAATATGCCGTTATGAAGAAGCGGCTGTGGAGGTGGTTAATCCAACCCTTCTGATCACCAGAGCTACGCGTTCGCATGCATCTCGGCCCCCTAGCAGCAGCACTTATCACAGAGGCAACAACGAAGCAGTGACATCGCCGAGCCTTCTCCTAATGTCCTTCATCCTTATCAAGCTACCTCGCTGCTCATGTTACTAGTCATGGTGAATGTCGCCTACCTGTGCTCAAGCTACTGGCTCTGAGAAAACGACGGCTAAGCAGGAATGATTGGACGCCAAATTTTTTGCAGCATGTCTGAAAACCAACCACTGAACGCTTTTACCAAACAAACAAACTCCAGGCGTAATCAAAGCATTAATATTGTTTTTCCTTACGAAACACAGACTCCTGACCAGGTTGAACTTAACCGACAGCACGAAGAGTGGAATGGCCTAAGGGAAATCCACATTACGTACGCCTATTTACCACAGAATGTAAGTCAAACTGAATGGACGCACTCAAATTTTCGCTGCAGCTACTTCTTGGCCAAGGCGAATTTGAACATCTGTGCGCAGACGATGTCGGGAAAAGTGACCAAGCAGAAAAAACAATGCGCCACCGTCATTTTACCGAACGGATCAGTGGCTAAAGAAATAGAATCTCGTACTCACTTCTGCGTTGCTTGAATCAAGAGACAGGCCTATTCCAATAAATTACTATTGCATAACCTTTGATGGCAGTCAGTACATCCTGCGCAAATTCGCTCTGGGCGAGAAATGGCTGCCACAAATCTTGGGTGTGGCTATTCAGCTAGCCTGTAATTCTGAGGTGGATGGACGTGCGCAACGTAAATTGAGGTTGACCTGTCCTTTGTGCTGCCTGTAGACCTCAACCTGATTATGAAACTATGCCTAGTAAGAAAACACTGAGTTAATGCTTTTTATTACGCCTTGAGTTTGTTGGGTTGGTAGCAGCTTTAGGTGGTCGATTTTTATAAATCCCATTTAACGGCAGGCCGGCAGCCAGAGACGTGTTCGACGAACGATTCTCCTCTAACTTGGAATACTGATTGGTCACGCACATATGACGCAAGTGCGACGACCTGACGAAGGGGCTAGATATCCATCACCATCAATGATGCTGTGATCACTCTGGTCGTGGAACTCGGCGGAGTGTTGCAGAAGCGTTAATTACAGAGACAGCGGAGGTGGAGCAGTAGCACCGGTCCTTCTCCAAACGTGCTTAATCATCACCACCTCACCTCGTTACTCATAGCACCAGTGATGGATACTGTTTTTTGCTCCTCTTTCTGCTACTTGGTTGTTCGTGCTCCTCATCACCTGTCATCCTTCACTCTCGCATAGTTGTATGATTTAAATACATTTTAGAACACATCAAATGCTAATGTTTATCGCCCAATTTGAGAAGCATCGTGTAGAAGGGATTGAAATTAGCAATGGTGCTCTGGAAGTGAGTAGGTGAGTAGGTGTGAGGGAAGCGATAGTCACCTGTAGGAGGTGGTGGTCGAGATCAATCGAATAAGTAGGAAGAAGAAACACTAGGTGGTACGTGTAGTCAATTAGAATTGCCAATATGCGCAACAGTTGTCTCCTCTCAAGTTCACTTAACTTCTTAGCATCGAACCGTCGTCGAGGTTGTGGTGTTACCTGCTTGGAAGTACATGTGATTACTCTTAATGTCCTCACATCAAGATTGGCAACGCTGATTACCCTGAGACCTGTCGGTACCCAAAATTTCAATGCTACAATGAGCTGGACTCCACTTTGACTTGTGTAATGCATCGCAAAGAGGGACCGTCCAACAATCGATTCGACCACTTTGACCTTCAAAGTGCTCTGACGTCCGACTGCTATGGTCCTTGTATAAGGTCACAGAAATGATGTCAATGGATAGCTTAGCTACTGCGATTGGCCGGGCATAAAATCTGTATGAATGTTAAGAAAGAGCTGGACGAGGTTGAAGTCATTCAGCATTGCCATCACTTGTTGCACCTTCTACCTAAAAGCAACTTGATTGGCTCATTTACGTATTTTGTTGCGCTTGCTGCCCGAAACCAGTAAATGGAAGTTCAGTTCGTGCTCTTAATGACTTGGAATAAACTTGACGACACAGTGATATGGCTTCATGCAGTAGTGACTATTTGGACTTATAGCGGTACTGACGAGAACGACATCCTTCGATTGCTAGCAGCCAAGCTTACAGGAGGATATGCCACTTCGAGAGAAGTGATTTGAAAGAAGACATCTGATTATGGGCTGAAAGGGTCTGTAGGAAATAGTTTGCACCAATTTAGCTGGAAGGTAGCGTCAGTGGTGGTTGCGGTTATTGCGCCGGTGGTGTTAACGATGCTATCGTTTGGAGACAGGTGAGGGTGGTTATAATGATGCTCTATGGAGTGCGACTTCTTGCATTTGCATTTGCATGGGTGCATGCTATCGCTCATTAAACAGGTCGAGATGTGAATGGGTAAATGAGATGCAATGTGAGATGAATGCAAGGAGGAGGAGAAGGAAAAGAAGGCTCGTTTGTGATTGGGCGTTGCAGCTTAGTGATGCCAAAGGCAACGGCGTCTATAACGTGGTGTGCACCGCCTACATTACGTGCCTGCAAGCCCAGTAATGCGCTTGCTTAACTAACCGAAATCGTTGTCTATACGAGTAGGCGATAGAAGTGTGTGAAGTACATGGGATGTGCGATACTGGGTGAATGGGTTCATTAGAGATTTCATCATCCCAATAGCGATGAAGTTACCGAAAGATATTAGGATGCTACGCACATAATTATAAGGCCTCCTGTCCTCAAAATACTTGTCCAGTTCCGGCGTCCTAGAATTTCACAACATCTTTCGCAGGACTTGATTTGAGGAGTCTCTGCTAAAATTGTGGTGTAATGCTTTGTTTTTATGACTGCCGTTTCGGTTTCGGTTATTTGGGCGGCCACATTGTCCTAGTCGCGTTGAATGGTCTCAAGTTCATGTCAGCGGCCCCATTCGCTCTGTTTATTGCAAACATGTGCATTTTGTCCCAGCATTATGCCTTCTTTTGCCTTCAAGGGTGTCTTAGAGCGCTACAAGTGGCGCATTCTCATTCGTATAATATCAGTCCTGAACAGAGGTGTAAATAAAAAAAGTGAGAAAATATTTACTTAATAAGAAGCGGTGTTTGGTTCTTCGCTCTATTGCTTCCTCCAGACAATCTATTAACATGCAGGTAGTCTCGCATTGCGTTCGCTCAAAACAAGCAGAGTGAGAGCAGGCAGTAAGCACTTCCAGTTGTTGGCTTGACTAACGAGGAAGATTGATGAGGTTTGTGCTGCATTGCAGGTAAGCGCAGGCATGCATTGCTCAGACCAATTCGCTGCCCGACAACACCATCATCAGGCGAATTGGACTGCTGATCCCCAAGTGAACACACGAAACACACAAGGTGATGCAATACCTTTACCCCAAGGGAGACAGCACCAACAGCACCAACACCAACAGTTAATGTTGACGCCTTCAGTGTGAATTGGGATGGCACCACTTTTGGTGTTGCACTGATTCGTCGGGTGCGGGAAGTAGCAACTAGTCGATGACGTGGATTTAAGACGCTACTGGACTAGCATTGGCATACGTTGCTGGCTGGCTGCTTAACTGGCTACCCTGCGAACTTTGTTATCTGCTCACACAGGATCGCTGGTTAGGGACAAAACCTGCCAGCCATTTAAGTAGGTTGCACCGTGGCCAACTCAGACATTGCTCTGTTTCCTACCTTGCTATGATCCCAACAAGAACTAAACGAGTGTTCCCTTAAATTTGTGGCTTGAAGAAATCTATTTGAACCCTATGAGTGACCTTAGTTGGGATGCTGCTTAGGCAAACACACACAGCAAGGGACTCTTGGCAGACGAAAGCCAGGACGCTCACCCAAGAAGAGCAAGAGGACGTTAAAGACACCAGTTTATTCGTTTTCTGCGCCACTTTAGCTTTAAGTTGATTTCTTAAACTACGTTGCTGCATCAGGTCACTTAGAGTTTTGCTTAGAAGTTACCTTCAAAATCGGCTGTTTTGAGTGATCGCCCTCGCCACTGCAGCATGCAGTGTGTGTTGGCCGAGTAATTGAATAGTGCGGATGGCTTCTTACCCGGTGACCCATTCCATTTCGTAGCCTATTACATGCTGCAAACAGCAGGCGCGACCCATTTAACACGTCAACTGGCACTTGTGTCAACATTTCCAACCAACGCAGATAGGCAGGTGCGTGGGTGACAGTCAACAGCGCGAACATTTTGGTATTTGAGACGAATTCTACTTCTGATGCGCATTTGCTACAGCGACTCGCGTTATGTCTGTGACCAAATACTCTTCTGCAATTATCTTCGAATTCCCATATGAAGGCTCCTATAAGTCGGCCTTCACTTGGACGTGTCTTTCCAATCCCTATTGCTTGTGCTATCAGCACTACAATCTAGAGAAGCACCCAATCCATCACTCAATGATTGAGTCAACTTTGTACACACGATATCCATATTTGCCAAGATTGCAAAATATCGGTACTACTTTCTGAGTACGCATTTAACAAAATTACGGTTTATACCTAGCTTTTGCTGTGGGTGAGTTATTATAGTTTTTGTAATCGGGTCGTGTAGAGAATAAAGAGTGTAAATGCTCACTTGAGATATGTCACAGGAGGCGCATTAGTGACAGTGTTAGAACGCTAGGGTTGCTGCCTTACTTTACGGCAATTCACTCCTCCATACTCTACTTCATCTTACCCTGAGCCTCTCCATTATTCTGAACTTCTCTCCACTCATTTGTGGCAGTTTGTGCAGTTTAATAATTTTTACCACATCGTGTCCAATCGCATCGCATTGCATTGCCTTCGGTTGAGCAGCATAGGCTGCATGTATCACTGCATTGGAATGTGAGGTGGTTAGGGTGATGTCGATGGTATCATCTGAAGACATACAGATGCAACCACTTTAATTATTTAAGGAGTGTGGCTCCTAAGATTATTTTATCAAGCATAGTTATAGTCGATCTTGCGTGCGTAAGAATCGACTTCATCAATTTCACTTAAAATACATTCATTTTGATCATAAATTAATTCACAATTTTCACTTCACTCAATCCTGTAAAGCTTTAATTGTTTCAGTAAGTGGCTGACAGATTGTTGGAAATGCAGCTAAGTCCACATATCGATATTATACAGAAGGCAGTTACAGATACTGAGGATCTTCTACAGGACAGGATTCACGACACAGTGAAAATCCATCAAGACACATTTGCGACGCTAGAGCAGTAGCTGTTGTACATTCTGCAAGTACATCGCCACAAAGGCTTGCAACAATTTGCTCTTTGCTGCTCATTTAGTGTTGACTCTGTGCTCTAGTAAACCAACTACTACAATAAACGCATTTGACTGCTTGTTTGCGCACAGTTACTCTTGTGTTGGTCCCCTTTGAGTTAGAGGTGTAGGCTGAATTCTGGAGCACGTATTCCTTCCCCATGCCATGCGATCACTCTGGCAGCATCGCTAGTTCCCTGACTGTTAGTGAGCCACATGGATAGCAGCGACAAAGAGAAGGAAGAGGCTATGGAATGATCCCTTTTATACAAGATTGCGACATGCGCCAACTCGAGAAGTGGATTGTTAGAACAGAAAACAGACAGTTAAAAAGATGTTGGCTGACTTTGAGCTACTTGAGAAGAAAGAAAACACAAAGGTGTAGACACAACACCCCTCATTTTATGTGCTTTGCTTGGACGCACAGGTTCACTTACCAAAATGCAAAGACAAGTGGGAAGCAAAATTCTGTCACTAATTTGGGTAATGTTAACGTCTAGAAGTACATATTTGTGGTCGTGTAAAGTGGTACTTTTCTTTCTGTGGTCAAAATGCGTTTCATCAGAAATGTGACAAGAGCAAACAGGAAGAACTCGCAATGAGTTATAAGGAGTAGCACAGCTGGTAAGGAAAGTTGAGGGTAAGAAATGTAAGTAGTGAACACTTGGTAAGCGCCAGCGGTTGCCTCGCGTGGATACCCGTAGATTTGGCCACCACTGGGGTTATGCTACTCCGATCCGGGTTAGTGCATGTGCAGGTGACGGATGTGGAACGCTCGGAGCCGCTGGCACTCTTTGCAACATTTCGATCATCTGCAATTCTTTCATTCGTCTGTAGTACTCTTGTTCACTCGTTCGCGCTACTTCGTACAGTCAGTTCCTATCCCACATAATTATGTCCATTTGCATTGTGTTCGATTGCGAAGTATAGCATGTATGCATTACTCTGATAAATGATGCAATACTATAAGGATTGACAGCGGCATTGGTGGTGCAGGAAGACGTCGCGGTCAGGATGACATCGACGGCTTCATATAAAGTTAATTGAGTGCAAACGCATTGAAGTTCAGTGCGATGCGGCTGTTTAGTCTGCTGTCACAAATTTCCTGTCAAATGCACGAAGTGTTACAAAGTGAATTGTAGAGTGGATACACATTGACGTATGTAAACGGATATATATTGTTCATATGCGGCAACAAAATTTTGTGTGCATCCATTTCGACCTAATCTCTTCTAACAATTCTTGCACTTTTTCGTTTACTTTGTAGATCAAATGTCGTTTGCAATTGATGAGAATTCTGTTCGCCGTTGCATCAATCGCTGAGATACTCGGATGTGCTCATTCGCTACCTGATTGCACCATCTTTACATCACAGGCGTAATTAGGACTCGTGAGCACTACATCATACTCCATTCTGCCAAGATGCCTCAACGTCAGCGCGGCAAAGTAGAGGAGGAAGTGTTAGTGGAATCAGTCCTAATGAACACAGATTGGGGCATGCGCCATTTCGAGTAGCGGCTTACAGTAAAAAAAACATTTGCCGTTCTGCACATGTATCAACCCTCTTAAAATTAGTTAGACCCACTTATTTCTTTTCCCTTTATATGTTACATTAGCTTGTTAAAGCCATTAGATTGGACAGAGTTAATAAAGGAAACAGGATGCTGGGAAATGATATTCGCTCTTGCCCATGTTTAGCCACATATTAATCTCTGACGCATTATAAAATGTCCTGCAATTTCTTACCACCCATCACCATCCGTGCTCTGCAAGTGTGTGCTAATGCACAATCATCCCTCTTAACTGGAAATACATTTTGTTTACCTTTCAAGCGGATGAAATGCTGCCTGGCAGAAGGTTGATGTGCCAAGTGTGTTGCTGCAGTGGTGAGTTACGCTGTGGTTTTTACGCATTCGTTTCCTGTCGAGTGCATCAAATGACTGCTGACGTGTTTGGCATAGAGATAAATGGGTAGTGAATTCGATGAGATGCACTTTAATCAAGATGATAGGATGAAGACATTACCGGATTGATAGTGAAACAAAAACAAAGGGAAGTCAAGACAGGTCGAACTTCCTCGGTCACGTGTAATCTCTGCAACGGTGTTTGCTGCAACAATTAAAGTCATGAAATTGTTTAAGTGCATGGATTTTAGTAGTTCTCTCTCTCTATAAGAAAAATTTGACAATAACTTTCTCTTTTGTCACTACCGCCTTACCAAACAGGCTAAAAACAGCACTCGCAAGTGTAGAGTACAGACTAAAATCTGAGGCGACACAAAAAATGCGATTAGAATAACGCATAGTTAAAACTGACACTAAAATGATTGCTGCCCATCCCTTCTCAGGATGCACGAAGCAATTTGGTATGAGAGGTATTCTTAATATGAGATTCCTCACCACTTCAAGGCTCGATGGTTCTAGATGGATACCAACGCCCGAAGTTACTGCGCAGCTTTTATGGGGTGTCCTTACTTGTGTGAATGAAAGGTCTTGCGCATACCATTAAAAATGTACCATACATAGCTTTGTCACCACGATGGATACCCCTTGAATACGCAGCACTTCTTCCTCATCAGTTTAATTACAATCATGTTCGCCCAAATTCGAGTATTGCAAGCATTTTGGTGTGCTTCAAATAAAGAAACAAATGTAGACTAACCACGCACTTGAGTTTAAAACTGGATCTTACTTAGTACATTCCTATGACAGATTGGTTGACTGTTTGCTTAATTAGACCCTTTTGCAGGCAACTTATTGTTGCCCACGTTGTAGCAGTCAGTGAAGGGTTCTAGACGAGTGCTGGTTCTAAAGAAGGTCGTCGTCTTACTTCACACCTGCATAGTACAAATGTAAACCATTCTTGATTCTGGGTAACTCTGGAAAAGAAAATCTTTTAAAACGCGTAAAGGCTGCATTAGAGGGTCCAACAAATCCTTGTGGTGTGGCATGTGATGCTGTGAGGTGAAGGTGGAATTGACTGCTGGACGGTGGACATGAACAAATAAAGATGAAGGAATAAAGGAAAGACGCGGGAGAAGATGTGAAAGAAGTGAATGTGGTTCTAAGGAATGGCCTGGTGGGAAATCAAACGGAAGTGGAGGAGAAAATGAAATGAAGGGAGTGGGGTAAGTGCACGAAACTGCACCTGCCTAGCTGTCATCTTTAATGCGACTCGGAAAAATGAGGCATGGTAAGGAGCAGATGTGGTGGAAGAAGAACAGGGTACTCATTGAAGAGGCGTTAAACTGCGACTCGGGAATGAAGGGCAAGACAAGAGGGTGTCAACGGTACTATTTGGCCTTAGTATCTGTGAGACAAAGTGGCCCATCCTTGTTTGATCTCAATGCCTTTCTAGTCGATTGTGAGTGGAAAAGCAGCTCTGAAATTTTAAATGACTGCGTGGGCTGCTAAGACCAACTTAACCACAGGTTCTCTACAGTGGTTGACTAACGCTGAGCAAATAATGTTGGACTAGTATGTCTGCTGCCGCTTTAGTGTCTGCGAGATGGCTTGTGAAGAGGCATAGCATGATGAAGGTGGAATTGAGGACAAAGAATCATTAATTGCAATTCGCTCCTAAACAGTCTCGATTCAATGTTTACGCACATCCTTGCGAGATGACCCAGTCTCTCTAGGATGAAGGAAGAAATAGCAATTTTTCTAAAGAGAGGAAGGAAGGAAGGAAGGTGAATGGGAGGGTGAGGAGAAAGGACAAGGAATGAGAATGGGAACAAGGAAAGGAGAGTAAGAAAATTAAATGACGAGGAGCTTCAATGACTGCGTAGAGTGTGAGGATGATTTTAGACGTTTTGTGATGGAGTATTGCTTTACAAACTTTCTTGATTGCTTTCACTCGTCCATCTATTCCCTCATTTGGTTTTCTCCCTCTCTGCTCAAGCATATGCTGCAAGCATCACCTAGAGAATTCATTGCAATAAACATGCCCAAGCATAAATATTGAGCTAGTGATCTTGCTGAGTGAAGCAAAAATTCTCTTGACGGGCTCAATTGAAAAGCTATCACCTGAGACTGCGGTTGAGATGACGCTGGCGCGCATAGAATGGCAAGGGAATTAGAGCAAACCATTCTAAGACGGGAGCAAAAGAAGCGATGCTATGAGTTACCCTTAATTTCGACGAGATCAACTGTCACTTGTGCTTTGGACATCTGATGCCTTCCAAATGTAGGAGGGAGAGGCAGTAAAAAACTAAAGGAGCACAGACTACTGGGACGAACTGTTTCAGAGAGGCTAAATTGAACTGCCGCATGGATGATAGCGTAGATTTTTGCAACGGCTAGCATGTCTCATATTATTGAGATTGAATTCTTCTCCGAGTAGATCAGTGACACTTGATGCATGCAGTGTGCGCGTGGACTATTGTGGTGTTGTTTGATGGCCCACCGAACAACGCTATAAGGCATGACCACAGCCTTCGGGTGCTTCAGGATACTTGCATGGTGGTGATGTTCACCAGCAGTTTCTTATTACGCCCATCCACTATTGCAGACGTTGCAGCTCGCCTTTTATCAATACGCCAACAAATGACGCTCGCTTCTCCTAATTCGGCTCCATCCCTCAAATCTGCCATCCACTTTGACCTTGCCGGGATAGAAGATGGTTTTTTGAAGGTAAATGGTTTCTAATACAACCGATGCTCATCATTTTAATCAATCAACTGTTCCACCGGATCTGCATCTAATTCTGCCTGAAAGGCAAAGCTGCTACACTGTTGCCTTGCCTTTAGCACTATTGCACAAGCACATGAATGACGAAGGCTTGATTTCGTGAACCCATGTTTCTTCTTTTAGTAATTTCCTCTACTTGAAAAGCAGTTCAGCAGTGTTCACCCAACATGCTTGAGAACTAAATAGGAAAATTTGTCTCGTGCGTACACAAATACTAAGACGCAAAATACTCCAGAATGAACTGCCTTTAGCTTCGCATTGATAATGAATGCAGAGAAGCCCTCCTCTTCCACAATGAGGACTTACACATCTTCGTACCTTGCAGGACCCATGTGGGTTTTGAGAGCTTGTTCTTAGATCCTGACTGCACAGTCCTTTTCTAACAATTTTGCTATTTGCATATTCAACTCTTCCCCATTCCTTTTATTTGATTAGTCCATATATGTACAGTGCGGCTGTAGTCGAAATCAGCTCGTCTGTTTTCAATTCCACTTCCATTAAGCGGAAGGTGCACCACATCGACAAGAAGCAGGATCAGGTCAATTTACGCTTTCAATCTTGACAACGAAACCGCAAATGAAGTTCATGCTATGGGCAAATTTGGCTGCTTGAACTTAAGGCATCTCCTCCCAATTAAACCGGAAATGGCCAAAAAAGTGTGGTGGGACTGCATGCAGTCGCGATTTTCCACACATTGTAAAATTGACGATGCACATGGAACAGCATTATCAAGTGCACTTTGTTTATCTGTCATAGCTTAGGCCTAAAGGACATTTGGCAGACGGTTCATTTCTTTGAGCACCTACCCGCGATAGGAGCGTCTACCCACTGGGCGTTCTCCTCCGCCTTTGCGTGCTTTTGGGTAGTTTATAAATCCTTATAATGACTAGTGCAGTGAACTGTAGACTTCTGCTAGCAAGTACTTTCTAGCAGATAAGTGTCACCTACCTAGCCTTCAGAGGAACCATATTTGCAGCTTTTGCTTGGCGTGTGTAACGCTTGTTAGTAGGTCGGTTGTGATCAGTTCAACTAAGCCTAGAAGCTCCCGATAGCAGTATTCTTCTCTTCTTCGTGTTCACCGCTTCCTTTTCACATTAGACCTCAGCAAATCCAGGTCTATTTAATAAACATATGCTCTAGCCAATGTCATTCTAAGGCGTCGGCAGATTTCCACACGACTAGACATCTTGGAAGACCTTCTCTACAATAGCAAATTCGCACGACCAAATGAACACCTCAACCGTAAATGTAGGCTTTCAGTAATATCTCTTCCAACAGAAACGTTTTGAATAAATGTGACTGATGCTCGGGGAAACTACCCCTCGTCGGTGTAAAAACCCGACTTAGAAACCAAAACCTGTAAAAATGTGCTAAAATGGATTAAATGAAAAAAATTAAAGAATAAGATAAGATTCGGCTACAATTAGTGAGAAGAGCTGAGAGGAAGATGGAAGCGATGGGAAGGTTATGCTGCCACGGTCTGGGTTGGCAAACAAATTGCTGACGGTAGTGGAATGCTTGAGGTCGCTGGCCCACTTCATGGGGTTACATTAATTCCAATTTGCTATGTTCAAGACTGCTCCTCTCATGTGTGCTATTTCGTCCATAGTACCATGCCCACCTTCAATGAGAATCATTGCCTACAAGAGGATGTATAATACTATTTTAAAGTGGGCAAGGCTAAAGTAAAAAGAAACACTAACAATGGCGATGGTCGTGCATATCGTGGGTGAGGTGGTGCCAAACGTGTCTTCTTTAGGCACCGGAGTGCAACCGCGTTAGTGCGAAGCACAGCCGCTTAAGTTGCATTGGCAAGTGCATAAGCAGTTGAAATAACCAATTCATAAAATGGACATTGAGACAGATGGCATGAAAAAACTATAGGATGCAGCAAAAATGTGGGAAGCGTAGAAAAACCACCCAAATTATCATACGTCAGGCTGCGCAGTCATATAAACAGGATACGAAGGACAGAAAAGTGTAGAGATTACCCCATTTAGGGTTTGGGTCCACTGCTTGCCACCTGTCAAGTCAAGCTACTTGTAAAGGCTCTATTCGCCAGACTTCAGCGATATTTCCATTCCAATCACACGGTGTTGATGTAAACCAGCAATCTTAACACTCAAAACAGTATCAACCGTCGTTGAGGATTTTAACACGCTGAACTCAAATCGTCTTGAACGGTATCGAAACGCTTCTGTACGAGCATTAAAAAGTGGCAAGAGAAATGCGCGATCTTTTGTTATTCTTATACAGCAGATCAAGAATGTTGACGTTTGGTATTAGCAAGAGATTCCCATGCACAGACCACACCCAAATAGTCACTATCTGACTCCAAAACATCCCAATACAACTATAGGGGCAAAAAATGAGGAATTCTCAGTCTAACCGATGCTCCATCTAACCGGATGAATCGGAGCGCAACGCTACCGCCGTGCTATCACGGCTACAGTTGGGACCACGCAGAACCCTCACCCTTCCTATATGCAGCTAAACCCTCGAAAAGGGTGTTGAGTATGATGAATACAAGACAGCGTCAGCATGAATTATGTAAATGTGGCTTGTCAAGAATGAATGATTCGGCTAGATGTTTGCATTTAAACCGAACATCTTACCACTGGAAGTTAACATAGAAATAAAAATACCCGGCATAATAATTGATACGTTTGTTGTCTATTCAACTCTCAGTCTCGTCTACAGCCACTTCGATGGTCATTGTGCCTTCGTCGGGTGGGCTGGTCTCTGGGCCACGCTAGTAGCTCCAATCCTGCCCGCACATCTCTTGCGATCAGACTATACATCTAGCCCGAATGCTTCAAAGACAGACTCGATTTTACTATCCATATACAAAGAGGAAGTAACGAGGACAATTATCCATCGCGTCTCCAGTGCCAACAGAATTTCAGCAGCGCCGCTCATAGTCACCATGCATTAAACGCTCAGCATGATAGTCAAAGCTCAAATGGCAAAACCTACTTGGCTCTTTGCTTTGTGGACCGAGGAAATAATGATAGTACTGGATTTGAAGTTCATATGCTTTAGCAGATGTAACAATGCTTTCGCTGCCTTTGTGCCCATGCATTAGAGTGTCAGGATGATATTGACCATCACGATCCTTCACTGCCATGCGTTACCTTCCTCCAGCACTTGATGCCTTGTCCTGTCAACACCTGTGGTGGGATTTCCACCCTACTCAAGCGACACCACTGAAGGAGTGCAAAGTAGTCATCGCATGGCAGCATCAGCGTATTAATCGACATGGGAGAGTTTGACTTAGTGTTGGGATTCGGAGAGCACACCAATAAACAAGGCGACATTCATCAGGCTCTTGCTTAAATAAATTGCAGAATAGCAGGTTTGTCGCCACACAATGCAATACATGACGACGGTTTCCGCAAGTGGGATATGGGCATTACGCTGGGTTTAGATGGACTGAATAGCGTCTGCTATGACTGTAGTATGTAAGAACAGTGTCCAGCTATGCACTTATCTCCATTCCAATGAAACATGATGGGAATCATCACTAACTCACAGTTAGCCCTAATGTTTAACTGGAAGTGTTTTTAAAATTTGGATGATTCTTTTGGCTAAAGCAGAGTAGCAGTAAGGTGCTGCGCATTTACCACGGTTTTACTTGTCACCCCGTAAAAAGTTTTAACCACTCCAATGGATTCCACCTTAGGCCCAACACAAGGTGATGATCATTGCTTTGTCTCATGCGATACCGCCCACGACTTGCAATGTATGCAGGTAAAGTTAAAAGAAACTTCCGACTGCCTACGTTCATTTTCATTACGCTGTGTCAGTAGAGCGCATCAGCAACCTATCCACCATGAAGTTGTCATCATGCCACCCTCCTGGTACTGAGATTGCTAAGAGGTGACGATGAGAAATAGGATGAGTAAGAGCGGGTAAAGATAATGCCACTAGCGCACACACACATCAAGCGACCACCGCTTCTGTATCCTGCACAATAAAACATCAAGACAACGCAAAGATACTAGACACGCGGAAGGCGTAGTGGATGCACTGAATGCGTGCATTGCTTCAGTATGTCATTTGGCTTCATCCCTCCATGTGTTAGACGCGGAAAGATGTGAACTAACAGTGAGAGTTTAAGAACCATTCAAAAATGCGAGTTAGAGCTCCCACAAAGGCTTTCCGTGCGTGAATGAGGCGTTGGAACGTAGTAGGAGCGTCTGCTTACTCACCACCCAACCATTCCCTTAACCGATGTTTCCAATTAGACGTATTCAGAGACTTGGCAAAACAACGAATAAAGAAAGGCTAAATCCATTCGAATGAAGGAGTTATGCGACTGGTAGTGAGTAATGCTTTAAGCCTCTGACACAGTTGCACAGGAATCAGTGGCAAGGATGATAGCCAAATAATTTGCCATGGTTGGTATTCAGAGAGACAGTGCTAGTACAGACCGGTGCACAGAACGGGCGGAGTGGGAAACGTGTGAGGGCATTGAGGGTAAAGACATAAGTGAGGTGGAAGAAAATAAAAAAGAACTGCTTGCGAAGAAACAGTTGTGCGGAATGAACGCATGTACCTAAGGCATATGCCGTCCTTATGGTAAGTTGGCCTGAATCGTGTTCGTTTCCTCTCGTTTTCCATTGCATGTCCTCAGGCATCGCTTCTCCCGCGATAATTCCATGTTAGTGCAAGGCTTCGATTACCGTAGGCTCATCCTTACACCTAGCACACCACTTTCGGTCTATACTATGCTGACGCTATTCTCAACCTCGCTTCAAAAGTTTGCTGAACCACCGAGATGACTGATGGGAGTAAGGTCTTTTCACATGATAGGTAGAAAAATAACTATTTGAAAGGTCTGGTTTAAAAGGAAGATGATTGCTGCTACTGCAGTGCTATTCGCCAGCATGTTGTATCCATCGATATGACTGTGTTCCCCACAGAACTATTCGCTCGACCTTAATCATCAGCTATATTTGGTCAAATGGGGGATCCCGTGGTTGGAGTGATCCAATTGAATCTACCGCACGAATGCACTCAGTACAGGACTTAACAAGCTAAGTCAGAAAGTCTACTTTAATAGCAAAATGACTTGCGACCTTATGCTCTCTCCATCACGATACCCACTTCATACTATGCAGTGTGATCTTATGTCCCACCTTCCAGTCAGCTTCAGTGGTGTTACGGATGAGTTAACAACGGTCCACAATAAGGTGATAAATGGTGGAAGCTGGTGGATAGGGGTTTGAGAGTCAAATCTAATTACTTGTATGCGTAAAGGAATTTCCATGCCGAACTCATTGACGATAAAGACATCGAACAAGTGAGATTGTGTGATTGCAGGCGACAGTGACTTCACTGCAGAATGCCTCCTGGTTGAAGCACATCACCGAACCAGTGTAAAAGGACTTGGTTGGGTGTAATAACTCATGGCGAGGATAAAGGATTTCGGTCTTAATTACAGAGCGGCTCAACGTGTTTGGAGCCAAACGAAAACGCGGCCATTGCAATTCACATCCTTCCCTTTTGATCCGTTTGTGCTTAGCGGAGCTGCTAGATAAAAAATTGCGGATACAAGGACTCTTCCTCAAAAAAGCGTTTTAGCAGACAAATGTGGAGAGCCAATCACAGTGCTGATAACAACGACTCTCGCAATTAACTTCACCCGCTGTTGTATGAGGCATCACCTGCAATACACTTGCGAATCCATTCGCGAGGTAAGGTGCATGACGTATCGGTTTGTCTGCTTGTGCAGCGGTGTCCAATTTAGCCTTCCTTCTGAAGATCTACTTATTTCGTGGCAGCAATAAGCAGCATGCCAATGAAGCTCAAGAGGTCAAATTAATGATATGGCAACAACATTCCATTCATTTCATGAGAGGATAGGCCCTAGTTCTACAAGTCATTCAACGTCTGGTTACTTGAGACTACAGTAGCGGCTGGCATGACAAAGTGCGAATGGGATAAACACGCGATTCCGCTATTTACAATTTGCTTTGATGCGTAGCGTAATGTCTCAGCTAGATTCCACTCCAAAGATTTTTATAATGCGTATGTTGTAAAAATGTTTTTGTTTTATTTACGCGCATTGGTGTTGAACGTGCAATTGCGACGCTTTAAGACAACGCTTCAACACCTGTTAAAACACAAGTAGTATGTAACAGCAAAATTTCCATTTTAATGCAAACGCATATGCTTTTCGGACTGGCAATCAGTAGTTGTGGGTTACTGTTGGCCGACCTTTCGCATTAGTCAGAGGGTGAACGAACTTACTGCTTCTCTCACAGTGACTTGGACTCGATTTTCTCAACCACTTAATCAGCAGTCATTTCCAGTCCCCTTGGAGCTCGAACAAACACCGCTGCCATTTTGCAAGATGCTGATTTACACTGCCCTCGGACAATTTGCTATGTCTAATGGCAGTTCATCTCTAGTCACTGATATATCTTGCTCAGTTATTACCTATATGAAAACAAAATATGAGGCACACGATACCGTGGGACTTGCAGCAGACGTTGGTGATGGGGAGGAAAAGCACCAATTAACCTAGACATGCTGTAGTGTTCCGGCTAAAATCATTTTAGCTAATTATTGGCACAGTTTGTGCGTGAACCACCAAGTCAGTTTTAACTTTGTGGTAGGACGGACCAAATCGTGTGCTGCTCTTATGTATTCCGACACAGGCATTGTTGTAGCATGTGATTGTAGTAATCCGAAACTACCGTCCTTCTACTCTCGTTGTTAGTAAGTGCGAAGAAGAGCTCTGTAAAGACTAAGGCACTTAATTAGGCTACGGTCTCGCCTCACGTAAAACTGCTTTGAAAGCCGCAGTTGAGCAGAATTGCATCCACACAAATTTCGCCAAATCAACCAAAACCGCAAAGTAGCTTTTGAGTGGAGTAAAAATTTGTCCTTGGAATTGTTGTCTGATCGGCGAAACATAGTTTGTTTGTCCCATATGTGTCATGCTATCCTGTCCCTGTATTTTAGCGGAGGAATCCATAGCACTGTCAACATTAAGAACACTGCTGGTCGCAATTAACACCGAAGGGGACAGTTACCTCACCTTGACTTGCAAGGTGTCTCAGGAGTGGATGGGTAAGGACGGAGCCGATCGTTTATCGATGTTTGCATTGGGTCACGATTCAGCATCAAAGGCGAAACACAAACGGTGCCTACTGCTGCCCATTCGGTGTATGCACAATGCATGTGACAGTCAGTCATGATCGTCATAATTTTGTGTGCAACCATTAGTCCACTGATGCAGCTCTCTTTACTGTCCTCACATACGAACCGTAAAGCAACATCTTAATCAAATTCTTGGTCACAATTTTACCCTACATGATTGCGAGAACCCTTTGTGAACCAAATTCAGCTCCTCTACAGGACCATAGGGGATAATTAAGTGGCTGGCTACATTCTCATCATCTTTGTTATGCAGCATTTGTAAAACCTTATTCATTTACCTCAATTTTTCAATGATTTGAAATTACAATCAGGTGGCCTAAACAAGGATCAATCCCGGAAAATCACTGGCCTACCTTTCTGGTGCGAAGATGTCTGTGAAACTAACAAATTCACCATTCGGCTTAACTATAGTCGCTGTCTTTGATTCGATCATGACTAGGGCCCATGGATGAGGCGCTGGAACGCAGTAAGAGCGTCTGCTTACTCACCATCAAATTATTCTCCCAATCACCGTTTCCATCCGACACCTTCAGAGACTTCGTATAGCAACAAAAAGAAGGGCTAAATCCATTTGAATGAGAAAATTACGAGACTACTAGTGAGAACTGCTGCAAGCCTCTGACAGTGACGTACAGGCATCAGTGGTAAGGAGAGTTAGCTAAATAACTTATCGTGGCTGGTATTGAAGGGAGCAGTGCTAGTACAGATTGGTGTATGTAATGGGTGGACTGGAAAGCGTGTAAAGGCATTGAGTGAAAGCCGCAAATGAATTATAGGACAATGAGAAGGAAATGCTTCTGCTAAAACAATCATGCAGAATGAACGCATGCACCTAGGGCCTATGCTCCCTATACGGTAAACCAACTCGAATCGTATTCGTATCCTCTTGTTTCCCACTGCTTGTCTTAAGGCATCGCTTCTCCTAAGATAGCTCCGTGCTGACACGATGCAACGATTACCTTTGTGTATCAGCAAATGTTTAATCTAAATAAAAGAATTAATTAGGGCTGCTCATTTTCCCGCTTATAAGTAACTAAAATTTAAACCGAGTTGTCCTCAGTGCTACCCCTAATCATTGTGCCGCATCTGCAATCGCCTCCTTTTCCACATCTTCCTCATTCTCCATTGTGAAACCGCATTCTGTAGGACACGGACCAAATGTGCTTGTAACCCTTTGTTTGTTTGGGCTGCAGGATTCGGTCAGGGTCACATCGGTCAGGGTCGAAGATCGTACGAAGCAAGTAAGAACTTGACCAACAGCAACCAATCAGATGGAAGCCCGCAGCTTCCTCGGTTTGGCAAACTACTATAGGTGTTTGGTTAAAGGCTTTGCGAAGATCGGCTGCCCTCTACACAAGCTAACTGAAAAGCATCAAATACTTGAAAGGGCTAATGGATAAGATAATACGTTGGAGTATTTAAGGAGAGAGAATGCGGCAGCTGAATGGCTACTATGGCTAGACGTCTGTTTCCACATCAAAATGAAAAACCGAGGGTGGTGCAAAGTCTTTGATTCGTAGCTGCAATCACACCTAGTAGTCAGTTAGTCGGACACATGACTAGCTCATCGAAATGCTCGTGCGTTAATCAACGAGGGATTTAATTTCGCCTAATTGCAAGTACTGATTGTAATGTCTACATGGCTAATGTGATGTCCGTACACAAAGGATGACAATGTTAACCATTGAAAGACTGTAAGCCTGCCGCATGGAATAATGACTGCGGGATAGCCAGACTACTTATGATGCCTTTAGCGTGAATCAAATGCCAGTTGGCACGTCAAATGTGCTGCGCCCGCTGTGAGGAGTAAGACTTTGACCATGACTGTGATTGGTGGTTGACTGTCGTTGAGAACAATGCGTCTAATCCTAACCTCCATTGCAGGCGATTTTCCCAACCTACGAACCACCTAACAGCTAGGTCATTGGCTAACAAGCACACTGGACCTAGTGCGCCAAGTGACATTTACAGTTGACACTTAAGTAAAGGCATTACTACTTACTGTTGAACCATTGGTCTACCTGCCAACGGGCTTGTCATCCGCCTAAATCGCATCCTATTCAACCCAAATAGCACCCAAATCACTCTCATTCTACTGCTTCAGCATTAAGTAATCTTGGAATAGCATCAGTTGATGTTTTAGAATCACAGACGAGAACTGCCCTTTGCTGTTACTGCCGTCGCAGACTGTCCACAGCAGATGCTTAGGGCTCTTCACTCACGTGCAAGATGCTGTAAAAAGAAAACAGGTTTTTTTGTTTCTCCAATTCCTTTCTCCTTGTTAATTCACATAAAAAATCTCAAAATAACCACTTTTTAAATATTTGTTACAATAGTGCTAGGTCTGGGAATACATCAAGCAATGCCTTTCATTCGCGAATTGGATCCGCCTGCATGAGAGGATAAATAGTTGACTAGACGGATGCTAAGGGGTTTGGCAATGGCAGAGCATTGTCGAGGACAAACACCACTGAATGTGCCGCCTGAGGTTACTTGAGCCTGATTGCTAAGCGCCTTTGTTTCTCGGGTACCGATGGGCAGTATGTTTGTATATGAATTGAGGGAGGAGGAGGCGACATGCTGACATAAAGGCCGACCTCTTTTGATTGACAGTTCAAATCGTCTCTTTCTTTTCGATGCCCGACAAACATGCTCAGAAAGATGCTCCGTGGTATAGCTGCTCTTGCCACTCCAGTAGACAGCGTATGATGCGATTTCTCTCCGCCATTTTCATCCTCGTCTTCTCAGCCATCAATCCTCTCACGCCGATATTCTCAATCCTTAGTTTCTAGATATAGTCTGCAGTGTCTGGGCGAAGCCGCATCTGTCCTGGTAATCGCTGCTACCAAGAGAACAAGTCCTCATTATTTGGTTAAGTAAATAGTCCTTCCAGTTGGACAAAATGCGGTCAGGGCTTAGAAGTGCTGCAATTTTCGTCGCTATCCGATTTCATGAATGCCTTGAATGCTAGTGGCAGTCGCATACTCTACTTGTCACCACTTATCCTACTTGACAGGTTAGTGATCGACCCGCAACCTGACCTATGTCTTACCTACAACAGCAAGCGTGACACATTTGACGTGTCAACCTGCATTTTGTGTCAAAATCGCATACCTCGACGTGAGGACATAATTCTACGGGCATTTGTACTTGCCATCAGTTAATACTACAGTTGCCTCGTTGACCAGTGGACCAGTAGTTCGTGACGGTGCCTGCAGGTACTGCCACCATTCGTCACTTCTTACTCAATGATGATCTTGCAAACCACCAATGTTTCCATCTTTACCTTCTACCTGATTCCCCTCAGGTAGGTGGCAAAACTAGGACTTGATGAGGCAAAAACCTCTTGTTGAATCGTGGCATCGTAACATAGTGCAGGAGAAGGTAGGTTAAGGAAAAGCAGAAGATTTGTTAAGGCATTTTGCCACCGAAGCATTCGCTAATGTTGCCAACTCGAAAGCCATTTCGGCACATCGGCACACAAATGCTTAGTTTTATTTAAAGCAAGACATGGACTGCATTACTGACCCGCTAGAGTGTCCAAGTAAAGTTAACAAAATAACTAATGAACAAAATAAATGCAGTTCCTAGATGCGCTATCACAATCATTTGAATCATCTCGCAGTGACTTCTCGCTAAATGAACGCCAACCCATCTAGTGAGAGAAGTAATGACAAGTCGCCTACGTGGATCGAGGCTAACGAGCGAATCAGCCGGTTAAGTTATCCCGTTGAAGACATGATCATTCGACCCTGGAATGCACGAATACCAGTTTGACCATGTGCCTACCTGTCTTTAAGTCAGCTAGCCGGTATTTAGCAAGCTGGCATCCTAATCAACTCCAATATTACTTAGTTTGGTCCCAGCTACAACATTGGCATCAAGCAGTCTAAGACACCTGTCAAATGATGCTCAAAACCACGCATTTAATATATTGGACGATGCATTTATGTGATGTTCGAGCCATCAGATGGGACATTGATAATTCAGACATACGGACGAAACACAGCATTATTGACAGACGTGAACTAAGAAACGGAATGCAGTCTATTCACATCCTGCCAGGTTCATTGATGGTATCGTCGCGCGTTTTGAGTTACAGTAGACTTTAAACGCTCTTCAGTGACGTACGAGGAGGTAGAAACGGTTTATTAGCGACTTCATTGTTGTGAGGTGGAGCACGGATGTCATGTGCATTTTTCTTGGAGAGATACCTAGCAGGAGGAGAATGGTGATGGCAAGTCCGCTGACAACCACTCGAAGGTAAAGAGCAATCAGTTACTGGTCGGATTGACCACCGTATCGAACACCAATGGCCACAGATCTGCATCTTTATTACAGCGATATTTCAAGTAAGTAGGTTGTACAAGCACTGCTTCTTTCTGACTGAAACATCATCTTGCGGACGCCACAGTGGCAAGGAAATAGCTTCCAGGCAGAGCGAGCTGTCACAGTGTGTGAAATTCTGGCTGCAAATTCAGATGATTAGTGAGGAACGTGGATTTCCTAGAGGTTGAGATTAAATGAAGAAACACGGTCTACCAGTGGAGGACGAAGAGACTTCGCTTACCTCACCGGATCACTATGAAATGAGGATAGAGCTTCTTTACCGTAGAATTTAACATCTGCACTGTCTGAAGTACATCTTGCAATGAAAGACTATGCAGTAGTCAGTAAATTGGCAGACGCTGATCGGTGTTGCTTGAGAGCAATCTGGACCTCTACAGCTGGCTTATTCGTGTTGCACTGCTATTTCTGATCCCACGTAAAAGAGCTGTGGAAAGATCCATTATTTAGTGCAGAGAGGCATGGAGGCCACTTGGGCACTGATCCTCATTCCATCGTGGCCTGGTGTGGTCAGTAAAGTCTCTTCTTCCTCCGCTGCTAGATTGTGTTTCTTCTTTATTTGGTCTCAACCTCCAAGAAATTTACTGCAATGCATCACACGTTCCTCACTGATCTTCTACCCCTGGCTTTCACTTCCTTGCAAAAAGTAGAGTGAGGGTACATAGGTGGTGCCCTTCATTGGCGATGTAATGAACTAAGCAGAGTGATGAGTGTTATACTGGTACAGTTTTGTAAACCTCTTTCTTACTTCCATTCTTTTAGCTTTGACTCAATCACCACCGCAACAAGACATTAAGTGGGTGCAAGAGGAAGAAAAGAGATGAAAGAATGATGCACGAGCAGCATGTGGATGGATGGGTAGATGGATGACCGGTTGAAAGAAGGTCCACGTAAATATAATGATAAGTCGGCCAAAGAACGTGTACTTTGTAAACCTTTGGAATGTTCGTTGGGTTCATGATAGCAGCCGAGGTGGCTGAGTGCAGATGATCAACTTCGCCCCGGATCAAATGTGTCCTCCACAAAAGTTGGATTCGGCTAATTAGCTAGACCCAAATTCTCCTATGAATGGACGTGCACAATATGGATGCAGGGTAAGCAGTTGAATGAGAAATCATTTTAATAAAAGCCACTGATTACGCAGAACGCTCTGCAGTTCCTCAAATGCAGCATCACCCTTCCCTTAAAAGTCATAATGAAGGAACCAACTTCAACAGTTCCGAGATCTCCACTTCACCCACATTGCTCACTTCACCACCGCCTTGGCTCTAAATCAACTTTCCTACCCTCACAAACAACATCACTCTCCACCACAGTAGAAACTCTCGCATTCCAAATCCTCCAATCAACGTCATGCGTGCGCATGCACTATTCATTGAAGGAGTGAACTGCTGAGTGCAAAACCATTCGAAGAAAAGACATTCCTATCAATTGGTCAATGGACTGCACCGCTGTGCCTTCGGAAAGCAAACACCTATCAACGCTTGCCAACACCGTCACCATGAGGGGAAAGGTCACATTCTTACTAGTTTTCGCCTCATCAAACCCTCCATCCACCATCAGTTTACTCATTCAGCAAATCTTCTCCAACCTCGTATTTGACACACCTGACTCATTGCCGAAGAAGACCGCCCCACAACCACCTCACTACTCCCAGTAGCATCCCGAGCGCATGCATTTTTGCTCTATTCACCAACTAATGCACCCTACATTCCGCATCCATCTGCCCAACCTCACCACAACTCACATTCATTTCGGTTGAAGGGTTCGTGATTAAGACTGGAATCGCCCACCAGAATAAAACTTTCCAAAAGCGAATTCAGATTAAATTAACTTGTGAAGTGTCGGCAAGTACAATGTCCCTTCCAGAATTGTCGGATCAAACGACAGCCTAATCGAGTTCGTGGATGCGAATGTTGAAGTAGTAAGAAAAATAGGACACCTACGTGACGAGTCGACGCAGTAGGTCACTCTTACACTACTGCGGTTGATGACGTCGCAGAAGGAGTCTCACCCTCGGTCTCACCGGTGGTCGGGAAAGCGCAGTAGACCAAAGACATTAAACAAGGGAGGAAAAACTCTCCACTGCACTCACACAATCAGAGGACAAGACAATGTGAGACGGCAGCACCTCACAGAGGTTGGCCACAAGTGCCGATGATATACTTTAAAATAATAATCTGGAAGCCTACTTGGCCAAACAACCCCATTTGTACTCAAGGTGAGCCCAATATGCCAACTACTTATAACCACATGAGTAGAAAGGTGCAGCTGATAACTTACACCAGACGCAGACCATCTCGTAAGTCCATGGCGAGATTTATGACAGCAAAATCAAATCCATCAAGAAGTTTATGGACATCACAAAGATCTGCACCGAGGGTGACTAAACTGCGAACCAAGTTTGTCTCCCGTGAGAAATAGACGCAGCGTAACTGCGTAACGGCCACCTACTGACATCGGGTTCGATTTGAGTCATGTGCTGACTTAAGATGGTACGAGTAAACAGCATTCAAGACGCCAGTAACTGTGAAATGTCTAGTAGTTTGAGCTGGTGTACGTATGCACATGCCACTTTGTCGATGATGTGATGCGCATCTCAGTCACCTGCGTGCAGACGATTGTGCCAACGGTGCTAATGCATTGAATGTTGTACTGTGGAAGCATGCATCGTCATCCAGTAGAACCAGTCAGACAAATGTGTTTACTTTGCACTCCTGTGAATGACTATGTGGATGATGCACAACTAGCCTTCTGTACAAGTAGCACTAGAAATCCGCGTGGTTCTAGCAAAACACACAAGAAAGGCATTCTTTGCAGAATGGTTGTGAACATACGGTAAATGATCGAAGTTGAGAGCAATGCAGCACTAACAGTCGCCATTTTCCCACAGGTTTTTGATAAACTCTACAGTAATCAATGGCGACGTGGTGTCTCTACTCCACTCCTCAATATCCAACACATCCTGCATATGCACAAGGGAGGAAGGAAGGAGGGCGCCTTTACTGGTTTCAATGGTAGCGGCAATAAAAATAACCAAAGCATTCGCATTACTATAAGGAGCAGCAGCAGCAGTTTTGGCGGCAGAAGAGAGAGGAAGGCAGAAGGGACAAATTCACGTGTGCTATTCTGCACAGACGGGAGGGTACTTCCAACCACCTCTTCCAAACATCCTATGTCCTCCACGACATCGGGCAGGCCATGGGCTGGCGGGTGAGTTGGTCGGTTAGTGGGTGAGTGAGTCTGAAAAGAGCGCCTCAAGACTGCCCATTGAAGCCATAGATCGTTGAGAGAGGATCCATCCCCAGCACTACCACCACCACCACCACCACCACCACCACCGCCCGTACGGGCCCACAATTGGTTCCAGCATTCACCTCAATGTGTCCACAAGGCCATTCCGTAACACATTCATGCCACTTGGCTCGCTACAAGTGCAAAAGACGCCATTTCCATCACTTCAAACACATCAACACTTTCCCAACCTCTTCCACATCTGTTCAACACCCAAAAGGGAGGCTCATTCCAACCAAATCTACGTCCCCAACACTACCCTTTGTAAGTCCGCATAAACGAACACGAAATATTATTTCATTGCTGACATTTCCATCCTACTACCTTTGCACAATTCTAACCACTTTTTCTACAAGAAATCCAATTTAGAAAGTCGAGGCTAAAGCATTACCTAAGCACTGGCTGTAACCAGAGCCACCTTGGTCACACACTCGGGTGAGGCCAAGTCAGACTCAATTCCACATTTCTGCCAGAAAATTTCTTTCCTTCACTGCTATAGTCGCAACTTTCTCGAATGTACCAGACCAGTCCCTGAAACAGTCTTCATCAACGAATATGAAATATGCACATTTTAAAGCATCGTCCTTTACTACCGCGAAGGACCGATTAAACCACTCTAAACAGCATTTAATCGCCATACTTCCTCATCCAACGACTCTGAAGTGAAGGCGACCGTCTTTCGAAAGTGTCCACCGATCCGCCCTTTCTAATGCCAAGTTGGGCTTCTCGCAAAACAAACCCGTAATTTGAATAAACATTTATGTAACCTGCTACAAGCACATTGCCGTTGGTTTAGTTTTGTTTACCTGCAAAAGTCAAGACATTGCTTGCATTTCGATGAGCAAGTTAACTGCATATAGACTTTGCATAAATCCAAGAAAGGCACGAAACTTGATGTGGATGATTCACTTGTACACCTACACAAAGCACATTATCCGCAGTGAGTCTGTAATAACTTTAAGGTCTTGTGTCGCCACGTGTCAAAGAAAGGCGAGACGCCATTAATAAAAGCTAATGAATGTAAAAGACTTACGAAACTGTTATTACGATGGGAATCGCTGGATGAAGAAACGAATGTCCTCACCGGTGAAGTTCACGCGTACGCAACAACAGCAAAGGCACCAGCGGCACCGGCAAAAGCAGGACACAGCGAAGGTTGAGTCGGTACAACTGCACCCACCGACCGTCCATGTTCCGTGATGTACTCACCATCTCGCCATCTCCCAGGTATTCCACAAACATTGCACTTGAAACATTGAGGAAGAGCTGTAAGATAGCGATGCTTCCTCGCTCTCTTTCTAAGAGCAAAGCACAGATCAGCAAGGCCACACCCAATCCTCATGCCGACACGAGGGACCACCGCCAATCCACCCAAGCGCCATGCCACAATGTACCAGCCACCCCTCACCCCAACCCCGATAGTAATTAGTCCGAGTGAGGCCGGAAACCGCCTCAGCTGTCTGCCCTAAATGGTCCCCACGACATCTCTCCAACTCCCCCTTTTTCAAATCCTTTTCCATCTATTCTCACGCCTAAGACTAAGTCGCAGTAGTGGTGGGAGTAGAACGGCACCCCCCCCCCCAATAGTTCGCGCCCAACACACCCAACAGTAGAGACCTACTCGACTACATACCTCCTCTGAGCTGATGCACCACTACGCATCAACTATACAGTCAGCAACAATTTAACCTCCACCCTCCTACAGCAAAAACAGTTCCGTACCTGCGGAAGCAAAATAGGCCGCAGTTGCCACCACTAAGCTCCGGCCCATAGCGCTTCCACTCGTCGTCGTCGTCGTCGTAAGAAAACGTCTCCTTCACTCTTTCACACACCCACGGCTGAGATCCCCCAGCCTCTACCCTCCTTCTCCGCCACCCAGCCACCCATGCTCGCGAAGACAAGGAGACGGAGACATAATAGCAGTCGTAGACCCTGTCGTCCATGCCAACAGTCGCATCGCACAATCCAGACGGAGACGCCACCGCCGCCGCGAATCACGCCAACATCTTGCAGTGCCTACCATTCCACACACTCATCACATGTTACTTCACCATCACAACCACCAAGGTAAGTTTGTAGCATCTGAAAAGGAAAAAACCAAACAATGGAAAGACCGATGTGTCAGGCTCCAATGCGCTGCAAAACCAACATCCACAAACATAACTACTGGTAGGAAAACAAGAAACAAACACCTCAACAAGCAAACATTTGAAACTGCTACAAAGTACAGTCTGCGTGGTGATGCAAAGTTTCCCACTAGCCACTTCTTCCTCCGCACCTACCGCTGCTGCGTCCACCTCACTCAGAGACACCAACTCATGCCGTCAAAGCTGAGCAACCTACCATTAAGCCATCGCCGAGGCCCTCTACACAACATGTTTCACAGCGGAGATCACATCGACACAACAAACAACCCTGGTCCTGCCACCCCCCCCCCTCCACTCCGCCATCCATATGTGCTCCAACAGCACGCATATCACAGTAATGAAAATAGCACAGGTAAAGCAGGTAAAGGAGAACACCACTTTCCCACCCAACATGTGAACGCACATTGATTCCACCGCTGAACGCAGAAAGGGACAGCAACAACTCATTAAGCACAATCCAATCTTACCTGAGAAATATGTGAAATGATAGCAAAGGCAAGACCCGCACTCATTGCTGCTGCAGCTTCTCCCTCTTCAGTGTCTATTCTAGCACGCAAAGGGAGAAAAAAATGCACAATAACATTTACAAATATAGTGAATACTTATTAGCAAGAAAATAACAATGATTAATTGCCATGTCCTTAGCAAAGTTAGAACTCCTCCCAAGAAAATCTATCGTCATTAGAAAGCAATCAAATTACAAATTGCCTAAACAATCTTAGCTTATCACTCGAGGTGTCACATAGCGAAAAGTGTACGTGCGTAGGCATCGTAGTTGGAAGAAAAAACGTCCTAACAGCCATATTATGAGACTTTTGCGTTTACCAAAGTTACAAGCCCTTTCATCAAATTGGATCCTTTTCATCAA
Organism: Taenia hydatigena; assembly: GCA_036345935.2. Lineage (NCBI taxonomy): Eukaryota > Metazoa > Platyhelminthes > Cestoda > Cyclophyllidea > Taeniidae > Taenia > Taenia hydatigena. Next base: position 28,404,694 of record JADWOT020000001.1, on the reverse strand, counting down.
AACTCATTCTTGCTAAAATAACAAATTCCTTAAAAACAGCCAAAGCGATCGTACTCAATCCAAAGAAGTGTTTTGCAGTAAAAAATTCAACGCGATTAGGCAGTGCAGATGAAAACAAAAAGTTGTGACAGCAACTGCAGCTATTTCTGAAACGGTTGGTCTAACAAATAAACTGATTAAGAAAGTAAAGGCATATATCTATACACATTCATAAAGTGGGTGCTTAATCGCAAGAAACCACCACGCAAGTAATTTCCAAGCACTTGGTAGGGTTTTAACACCTCTCCACAAAATTATGCCTCATCACTCAAATTCATGCGTCAGTAAAAATACAAACAGCCTCACAATCTGCTGTAACGGCCGCAATTTATCTCTACACAGCGAAAAATGCACATGAGGAGACCTTGCAGTTGAAAAGTAACCGTCAACAGTCACATTAAGAGGCATTTGCGTCTACTCTAACAAGTATGTGTATAAAGGAAGCAAATCGGCATTTAAAGCACTTCTCAACAATTGAATAACTAAAAACAATAAAGAGATACTCAATACCTACCGGGTTGCCGACTTTTGGCAGCCGATAAAGGCGCATTAATCCAGAAAAATTAGCTCCGCAAGTCGCGCACAATTCTGGCTAATCAGTTCAAAGTTTGTCTGGTAAAACAAGCAAGCTTCAAATTTTTATGTATCTTTGATTAGATCATAATTACGACAAATACTAACAGTTTCGAATTTTGCGTATAATTTAGGTAGCAAACGTAGCAATAACAATTTACAATTTATGTCAGTAAAATAAATGCGTAATAGTAATATTGTAAAGTTTGTCAGCAAATCGTAAAAGTGGTTCAAATAACAGTGATCGATGTCATTTTGGTAATCACTTGTACACTTTAATTTACTTCAAGCATGCGTTTTGTAGTAAAGTTCATATTTAAATCGAATAGACGGGTCGCTCAATTGGAGTAATGGACTGATGCGCATTTGTACAAAATCCCACCTAGCACCTTGTTGGTTAATAGGTTGTAAGCTACGTTTTCGTATGACAACTTTTGGTTCTGATGTTTGCACATCCCACTACACGTAGACGCAGTGGCACAGAAACCAAATTCGTAATTACTGCCTGAGTTGAGCATCAACCACATTGGCAGTTGTTCCACTCAGTGGAGTGCTACCTGACCTTCTACCTCGTGTGGTAGCTGTCATGACATGACTTGCAATTGTCTGAACTTACCTGATCTGCCAGTAACCCCAATGCAATTGTGAAAACAGGTTCGAATCTACTGGGATAGTTGATCATGATAGGGTTGGGAGCTCTCGACAATTTAACAGGATTACTTTTTGTNAAGACCGATGTGTGAGGCTCCAATGCGCTGCAAAGCTAACATCCACAAACATAACTACTGATAGGAAAACAAGAAACAAACACCTCAGCAAGCAAACATTTGAGACTTCTACAAAGTACAGTCTGCGTGGTGATGCAAAGCTTCCCACTAGCCACTTCTTCCTCCGCTCCCACCGCTGCTGCGTCTACCTCACTCAAAGACACCAACTTATGCCATCAAAGCTGAGCAACCTACTACCAAGCCATCACCGAGGCCCTCTACACAACATGTTTCACAGCAATGATCACATCAACACAACAAACAACCCTCGTCCTACCCCTCCCACTCCGCCATCCATATGTGCGCCAACAACACGCATATCATAGTGGTGAAAATAGCACAGGTAAAGCAGGTAAAGGAGAACAGCACTTCCCCACCCAACATATGAACACACTTTGATTCCATTGCTGCACACAAAAAGGGACGGCAACATCTCATTTAGCATGATCCAATCTTACCTGAGAAATATGTGAAGTGATAGCGAAGGCGAGATTCGCACTCATTGCTGCTGCAGCTCCTTCCTCTTCGGTGTGTATTCCAGCACGAAAACGGACAAAAAAAAATGCACAATAACATCCACAAATATAGTGAATACTTATTAGCAAGGAAATGATAATGATTGGTTGCCACGTCCCTAGCTACGTTGGAGCTCCTCTCAACAAGATCTATCGTCATTAGAAAGCAAACTAATTAGATTGCCTAAACAATCTTAGCTTATCACTCGAGGTGTCATACAGCAAAAGTGTACGTGAGTAAGCATCGTAGCTGGAAGAAAAAACATCCTAACAGCCATAATATGAGACTTTACGCTTACTTTACCAAACTTACAAGTCCCTTCATCAAATTGGATCCTACTCATCAGAACTCATTCTTGCTAAAATAACAAACTTCCCAAAAACAGCCAAAGCAATCGTACTCAATCCAAAGAAGTGTTTTGCAGCAAAAAATTCAACGCGATTAGGCAGTGCAAATGGAAAACAAAAAGTTGTGACAGCAACTGCACCTATTTCTGAAACGGTTGGTCTAACAAATAAACTGATCAAGAAAGCAAAGACATATATCTATACACATTCATAAAGTGGGTGCTTAATCGCAAGAAACCACCAAACAAGTAATTGCCAAGCACTTGGTAGGGTTTTAGCACTTCTCCACAAAATTATGCCTCATCACTCAAATTCATACGTCAGTAAAAAGATAAACAACCCCACAGTCTGCTACAACGGCCGCAATTTATCTCTACACAGCAAAAAATGCACATGAGGAGACCTTGCAGTTGAAAAGTAACCGTCAGCAGTCAAATTAAGAGGCATTTGCGTCTACTCTAACAAGTATGTGCATAAAGGAAGCAAATCGGCATTTAAAGTACCTCACAACAATTAAATAGCTAAAAACAATAAAGAGATACTCAATACCTACCGGGTTGCCGACTTTTGGCAGCGGATAAAGGCGCATTAATCCAGAAAATTTATCCCCGAAAACGCGCACCACTTACGCAAGTCGCGCACAAATCTGGCTAATCAGTTCAAAGTTTGTCAGGTAAAACAATCAAGCTTTAAATTTTTATGTGTCCTTGATAAGACCATAATTGCGACAAATACTAACAGTTTCGACTTTTGCGTATAATTTAGGTAGCAAACGTACCAATAACAATTTAAAATCCATGTCAGTAAAATAAATGCGTAGTAGTAATATTGTGAATTTGTCAGCAAATCGTAAAAGTAGTTCAAATAACAGTGATCGATGTCATTTTGGTAATCATTTGTGCGCTTTAATTTACTTTAAGCATGCGTTTTGTAGTAAAGTTCATATTTAAATCCAATAGACGGGTTGCTCAATTGGAGTAATGGACTGATGTGCATTTGTACAAAATCCCGCCTAGCACCTTGTTGGTTAATGGGTTGTAAGCTAGGTTGTAAGTTGACAACTTTTAGTTCTGATGTTTGCACATCCCACTACAGGTAGACGCAGTGGTACAGTGGCCAACTTCGTAATTACTGCCTGAGTTGAGCATCAATCACATTGGCAGTTGTTCCACTCAGTGGAGTGCTACCTGACCTTCTACCTCGTGCGCTAGCTGTCATAACATGACTTGTAATTGTCTGAACTTACCTGATCTGCCACTAACCCCAATGCAATTGTGAAAACAGGTTCGATTCTACTGGGATAGTTGATCATGGTAGGGGTGGGAGCGCTCGACAATTTAACAGGATTACTCTTTGTGTGAAATGATCTGAACTTTTTGATTCCTACCATCAAGAGATATAAGAAGGCTAAGAGAGTATGAGGCATGTTTACTGAGCCATAGATAATGTTAGGGCTAAGAATCGCGTCCTTAACCTCCCACTCTTGTAAGTTCGTCAATGCGGTCCCCCTCCTTCTCCTCCTCCTCCTCCTTCTCCTCCCCTTCTTCTCCTCCTACTCATAACCCCACTTCTGAGTCAGCTCCTTATTGTGGGGTTCAAAGGCTCCCTTGAAGGCATACAAAGGCAAAATATCAGGTTGAATGCATGTATTTAACAGACAGAGGAAAATGAGTTGCTGGAACACCTTTTACTAATGACTGCATCATCTCATACTTTATCGCTGACTTTTTCTTCCTTCCCTTCTGTTATTGAATTGCCATTGAACATGATCCACGAAGACCCCTCAATTCTGCTTTTAGCTTTCGTACTATCCGGACCACTCTCGAATCCTAACAACGCGACAGCCGCAGAAAATCATGACTTAGAGTGGTATTTAGTTTTCTAGACCACATATCACATAGTTTGCTTTAATCTGTCTACATTAACTACAGCTATGTGGTCGTCGAGACTCTCTTTGTCCAGATCGTTTACAAATCCTCACATTTCTTAGCCATTCAGGACCAGTCTACTTCACCCATTTCATGCTGTCACATGCATTTCAAATTGCCGTCTTCAATCCAACGATCGATGTGTCAGGCGCATTGTCACCAATTTCATTTTTCCGTAAAATACTCGCGATGTTGTCCGAAGAAGGAGTGCTCTACGCTGCATTTCTGCTTGCGTACGTGAGCTTTGCACTGCTCACTTGGAGCAGTAGTGCACTGAATCTACTCACATGGTCCTAAATGTTTGCGTTAGTTATGTTGAGGTGTGGGAGGGACCACTCTTGCGAAACGTTGATTGCGAGAGATAGTGCGTCCAGGTCATCGCTAAGCTATGGCTAAGCCACTCCTTCATGTTCATGCTCATTCGACAGCTGGCCAATCACTCTAGTTCAGTTTGTCGCTGCACAATTTTGGCGATCTTATGCAGAGTGTGAAGCATTAGAATAAGATGGTAACCGATGTTGAAAGGAGATGTAGTACATTGTTTGTTGGAACTACCGGTTTCGGCCAAGGTCACAGAGGTGACCATACTTCCCTAGCTGCGTGGGCTGGCATCCGGGCCATGCCAGCAAACTATTTTCCTCTGTCTGTTGAATATATATATCCTACCCTAGCATTCTGCCTTCTTTTGCCTTCAAGGAAGCCTCGGGACGCTACAGGAGTGGTAATGCGAGATGTGAGGTGCAAAGAGCACATCGGGAATGTGTATGCCCATTAAATTGCTATATTACGGGATGTCTGTCTCACACCCACTCACCCAGTCCACTAATGCTCGTCTCATTACCACCCACCCCATCCTGCTCACATAGAAGGCAAAAAGAAGGTATTGCTGTGACATAGCTCTGTTAGCACGATACAATCATGCTATGGGGAGTGGGGAAGAGGGATAAGGAGAAAGGGAAAAAAACGAGGGGAGTGATCCCTAACAATTTAAACAGCAGAAGATGCGCCATCTTCCTGCGCGTCCTCTTCTTACTCCAGGTTGGTGTTTTGGCCCTAAAATAACCAATGGAAGAAGAGAAGGATGAGGATGCAAATTGAGGAGGAGGAGAATGTTTGAGTGTGGAGAGCTTACGGGGGTGTTGAGCATTCCACTCTCGCCACCAGCGCTCAGCTAAAAGAAGAAACAAAACCATGCTGATGTGGCTAAAGCCTGTAAATTAAGTGGTTTAGAGTGAAAATAACGCTAATGCTACTGCTAGCTGCTCAAACAATGAAAGCAAGTCAGCTGAATGACGTATAATTATGGACCAAGTGATTGAGCACAAAGGCATGAAGTAAGTCTTGAGCTAGAGCCGTTATGCGACTCCTACAAAGTGGCTTGACCAGTACGCAGAGGAGGAGGAGGAGGAGGAGGAGGAGGAGGAGGAGGAGGAGGAGGAGGAGGAGGAGGAGGAGGAGGAGGAGGAGGAGGAGGAGGAGGAGGAGGAGGAGGAGGAGAAGGAGAAGGGAGTGAGACTCACTTGGATCGGTGTCTAGACACACGGCCTCAGTGGCCGGTACAACCTCCTCGTCACGAAGAGAAGAGATTGCATAACTGGTTGTGTTCCGGTCCACTGAGGCCGGTGGCAGCCTTCGGTGGTGGCGCCCATAGGGTCTCACCTCAACTCCAACTGAGCGCTGGTGGCGCCCCCCAGCCTCACTTTCCCTCCTTGTCACATCTACAAGGCAGCAGATTTATTGGCGAAATGGACACACTTACAGTCGACAAAAGTTCCAGTGATACTAACAATCGCCCAGAGGTACGACCATGTGAGTAGGTTCAGTGCACTGCTCCAATCGAGCAGTGCAAAGCTCACATACGCGAGCAGAAATACGGCGTGGAGCACTCCTTCTTCCGACAACATCGCAAGTCACGGAAATATGAAACTGGCGACGATGCGCCTGACATATCGATCGATGGATCGAAGACGACAATTTGAAATGCACGTGACAGCGTGCAATAAGTGTATCAGAGTGGTCGCGTGTGACTGAGAAACGTGAGGCTTTGTAAACGATCTGGACAAGGAGAGAGTAGACGACTGAATAGCTGCAATTAATGTAGGGAGATTAAAGCACATTAAGTACCATGCAGTGTAGAGAACTAAATACCACTCCGAGTCATGCTTTTCTGTGTCTGTCGTGGTGTTAGGCTTCGAGGGTGATCTGGATAATAAGAAAGCCTAAAGCAGAATTGAGGGGTCCTCGTGGATCATGTCCAGTGGTAATGCAATAAGAGGAGTGAACGAACAAAAAGTCAGCGATAAAGTATGAGATGATGCAGTCATCGTGAAAGGTGTTCCAGCAACCTCTTTTCCTCTGTCCGTTGAATATATGCATTCTACCCTGATATTTGCCTACTTTTGCCTATAAGGGAGCCTTTGAACCCCACAATAAGGAGCTGGCTTGGAAGTGGGATTATGAGGCGAAGGAGAAGAAAGAGGAGGAGAGGGAGAAGGGACCGCATTGACAAAGTCACAAGAGTGGGAGATTACGGGTGCGATTCTTAGCCCTAACATTATCTGTGACTCAGTAAACATGCATCATACTCGTCTAGCCTTCTCATGTCTCCTCACAGAGGAAATCAAAAAGTTTAGATCATCCCACACAAAAGGTAATCCAGTTAAATTGTCGAGCGCTCCCACCCCTATCATGATCAACTATCCCAGCAGAATCGAACCCGTTTAATACAATTGCATTCGGGTTAGTGGCAGATGAGGTAAGTTCAGACAATTAGCAGTCATGTCATGACAGCTGCCACACGAAGCAGAAGCTCAGGTAGCACTGCACTAAACAATAAAACTGTCAATGTGGTTGATGCTCAAATCAGGAAGTAATTACGAATTTGGCTACTGTGCCACAGCGTCTACCTGTAGTGGGATGTGCAGACATCGCAACCGAAAATCGCCATCTGAAAACGTAGCTTACAACCGACCAACCAACAAGATGTTAAGCGGAATTTCGTGCAAATGCGCATCTTGTGTAAAGGTGAACGACACCTGCAAGACCATGTGAGTGAGGTCAATCCATTGCTCCAATTGAGCAACGCGTCTATTCGCTTTGAATATGAACTTTGCTACAAATCACATGCTTAAAGTAAATTAGAGTGTACAACTAGTTGATAAAATGGCATGGCTAGCTGTGATTTGAATTAATTTTACGATTTTCTGACAAAAATTACAATATCGCTATTACGTATTCATTTTACTGACGTAAATTGCAAATAGCTATTAGTATGTTCACTACCTTAATTATACGCAAAAGTCGAAACTGATAGTATTTGTCGTAATTATGGTCTTATCAAAGATACATAAAAATTAAAAGCTTGTTTGTTTTACCTGACAAACTTTGAACTGATTAGCCAGATTTGTGCGCGACTTGCGTAAGTGGTGCGCGTTTACGGGGATAATTATTCTGGATTAATGCGCCTTTATCCGCCGCTTAATGTCGGCAACCCGGTAGGTATCGAGTATCTCTTTATTGTCTTTAGTTATTTAATTGTTGTGAGGTGCTTTAAATTCCGATTTGCTTCCTTTATACACAATTGTTTGAGTAGACGCAAAGGCCCCTCAGTGTGATTGTTGACGGTTACTTGTCAACTGCAAGGTCTCCTCACGTGCATGTTTCGCTATGTAGATACAAATTTTGACTGTTTTAGCAGCTTTAGGTTGTTTGTGTTTTACTGAAGTTTGGATTTGAGTAATGAGGCGTGATTTTGTGGAGAGTTGCTAAAACCCTACGAAGGGCTTGGCAACTACTTGTTTGGTGCTTTCTTGCGATTAGGCACCCAGTTTGTGAATGTGTGTCGATGTATGCTTTTGCCTTCTTGACCAGTTTATTTGTTAGACCAACCGTCTCAGAAATAGCTGCAGTTGCTGTCATAACTTTTTGTTTTCTATTTGCACTGCCCAATCGCGTTGAATTTTTTGCTGCAAAACACTTCTTTGGTTTGAGTACGATTGCTTTGGCTGTTTGTAAGGAGTTTGTTATTTTAGTAAGAATGTGTTTTGAGGAGTGAGGTCCAATTTAATGAAGGGAGTTGTAACTTTGGTAAAGTAAACGCAAAAGTCTCATAATATGGCCGTTAGGACGTTTTGTTTTCCAACTACGATACCTACTCACGTGCACTCGCTGTATGGCACTTGAAGCGATAAGTTAAGGTAGTTTCGACGATTGATTCTTTGTTTGCTTTCTAATGACGATAAATTTTGTTGGGAGAAGTTCTAACGTTGCTATGGACGTGGCAACCAATCATTGTCATTTTCTTGCTAATAAGTATTCACTACATTTATAAATGTTATTGTGCATTATTTAGCTCGTTTTCGTGCTGGAATGGACACTGAAGAAGAAGAAGAAGCTGCAGCAGCAATGAGTGCGAATCTCGCCTTTGTTATCACTTCACATATTTCTCAGGTAAGATTGGATTGAGCTGAATGAGTTGTTGCTGTCCCTTTTTGTGTGCAGCAATGGAATCAATGTGCGTTCATGTGTTGGGTAAGAACGTGCTGTTCTCCTTTACCTGCTTTACCTGTGCTATTTTCACTACTATGATATACGTGTTGTTGGCGCACATATGGATGGCGGAGGAGTGGGGGGGGGGGGTAGGACGAGGGTTGTTTGTTGTGTTGATGTGATCATTGCTGTGAAACATGTTGTGTAGAGGGCCTCGGTGATGGCCTAATCGTGGGTTGCTCAGCTTTGACGGCATGAGTTGGTGTGTGCGTGAGGTGGACGCAGCAGCGGTAGGAGCGGAGGAAGAAGAAGTGGCTAGTGGGAAGCTTGGGCATCACTACGCAGACTGTACTTTGTAGCAGTCTTGAGTGTTTGATTGTTGAGTTGTCTGTTTCTTGTTTTCCTATCAGTAGTTATGTTTGTGGATGTTAGGTTTGCAGCGCATTGGAGCCTCACACATCAGTCTTTCCATTGCTTGTTTTTTTTTCCAATTCAGATGCTACAAACTTACCTTGGTGGTTGTGATGGTGAAGTAACATGTGATGAGTGTGTGGAATGGTAGGCAATGCAAGATGTTGGCGTGATTCGCGGTGGCGGTGGCGGTGGTAGCGTCTCCGTCTGGATTGTGCGATGCGACTGTTGGCATGGGCGAGAGGGTCTACTACTGCTATTATGCCTCCGTATGTTTGTCTTCGCGGGCATGGGTGGCTGGGTGATTAAGTGGGTGGGTGGCGGAGAAGGAGGGGAAAGGCTAGGGACCTCTGCCGTGGGTGTGTGAAAGAGTGAAGGAGACGTTCACTTACGACGACGACAACGACAACGAATGGAGGCGCTATGGGCCAGAGTTCACCGGTGGCAACTGCGGCATATTTTGCTTCCGGAGGTACGGAAATGTTTTTGCTGTGGGAGGGTGGAGGTTAGATTTTTGCTGACTGTATAGGTGATGAGTAGTGGTGCATCATCTCAGAGGAGGTGTGTAAGTGGGTAGGTCTCCACTGTTGGGTGTGTTGGGCGCGAACTATTTGGGGAAAGGAGGGTGGCGGCTGTCGTGCTACTCCCATTAATATTGCGACTTAGCCTTAGGAGTGAGAATGGATGGAAAAGGAGTTGAAAAGGAGGGTTGGGAAGGACGGTGTAGGGAGCATCTAGGGTAGAAAGCTGAGATGGCTTCCATCCTCATCTGGACTAATTACTATCGGGGTTGGGTTTGGGGTTGGGGTTGGGGCAGGGTTGGCTTGTACTCTGTGGCATGGTACTTGGGCGGATTGGTGGTGGTCTCTCGTGTCGGCATGAGGATTGGGTGTGGCCCTGTCGATCTGCGCCTTGCTCTTAGAAGGAAAAGTAAGGAAGCATTGCCATCTTAGCTTTTTCTAAATGTTTTAGGTACAGTGCTTTCGGAATACCTGGAGGATGGGAGATGGTGGGTACTCCGCGGCACATCGACAGTTGGTGGACGCGGTTGTACCGAACCAAGGGGTAACTCAACCTCTGTATGTTTCGCATCCTCCACTGTGTCCTGCTTCCGCCAATGCCGCTGGTGCCACTGCTGTTGTTGCGTACGCGTGAGCATCACCGGTGAGGGCATTCGTTCCTTCATCCAACGATTCCCATCGCAACAACAGTTTAGTAAGTCCTTTACATTGACTGGCTGTTATTAATGGCGTCTCGCCTTTCTTTGACACGTGGCGACACAAGAGCTTCAAGTTATTACAGATTCACTGCGGACAATGTGTTTTGTGTAGGTGTACAAGTGAATCATCCATATCAGGTTTCGTGCCTTTCTTGGATTTATGCAGTCTCTACGCAGTTAACTTGCTCATTGAAATGCAAGCACTGTCTTGACTTATGCGGGTAAACAAAACCAAATCAACGGCGATGTGTTTGTAGCAGGTTATATCAATGTTTATTAACAATATGGGTTGTTTTGCGAGAAAACACGACTGGTAAGGTGTTGTTTTTACAGTTGTCAGGTTCCTTATACCCTGAAATGGTAGAACATGTTAGAGGAAAAGATGTAAATGTGTTTTGCAGCCTCAAAGTAGTAGCAGTAGACAGTATTTGCGGTTGAACTAATTGTTGGAAAGGCTTAAACGCATTTAAGGGTGTAAATGTTAATTTTACCGACTGTAATCAGGGAGAGAACGCTGATTCCTTACTGATGAGAAAGCCTAACTTGGCATTAGAAAAGGCGGATTGGTAGACACTTTTGAAAGACAGTTGCCTTCACTTTAAAAGTCGTTGGAAGAGGAAGTGTGGCGATTAGGTGCTGTTCAGAGCTATTGAATCTGGACGATGATTTGAAATTTGCATATTTCGTAGTCGTTGATGAAGACTGTTTCAGCGACTGGTCCGGTACATTCAAGGAAGTTGTGACTATAGCAGTGAAGGAAACAAATTATCCAGCAGAAATATGAGAATGTGTCTGATTTGGCTCCATCCGAGTGTGTGACCAAGGTGGCTCTGATTACAACCAGTGCTTAAGTAATGCTGTAGCCTCGATTTTCTAAATTGGATTTCTTGTTGAAAAAGTGGTTGAAATAATGCAAAGGTAGGAGGACGGAAATGTTAGTCATGAAATAATATCTTGTGCTCGTTTATGCAAACTTACAAAGGGTAGTGGTAGGGACGTAGGATTGGTTGGAATGAGCCTCCCTTTTGGGTGTTGTACAGATGTGGAAGAGGATGGGAAAGTGTTGATGTGTTTGAAGTGATGGAAATGGCGTCTTTTGCACTTGTAGCGAGCCAAGTGGCATGAATTTGTCACGGAGTGGCCTCGTGGACACATTGAGGTGAATGCCGGAACCAATTGTGGGCCCGTACGGGCGGTGGTGGTGGTGGTAGTGCCGGGGATGAATCCTCTCTCATCGATCTATGACTTCAATGGGCAGTCTTGAGGCGTTGTTTACTGACTCACACCCACCCATCTATCAATTCACCCGCCAGCCCATGCTCTGCCCGATGTCGTCAAGGGCATAGGATGTTAGGAAGAGGTGGTTGGAAGTAACCTCCCGTGTGTGCTGAAAACCACACGTGAACTTGTTCCCCTTCCCTGCCCTCCTGTCTTCCTCTCCCTTCTGCCGCCAACGCCGCTGCTACTTCTGCTCCTTATGGTAATGTGAATACTTTAGCTATCATTATTGCTGCTATCATTGGTAATACTTAAATATTGCTACTGTTGCAATCAGTAAAGGCGCCTTTCTTCTTTCGGAATATGCAGGATGTGTTGAATATTTAGGAGTAGGTTAGGGACACTACGCCGACTTTTAGCGATTATTTACTTACCCAATCCTGATTTGTTAATTCATTCCTGCCCGATTGTACACATTGAAGAAGTTGTGAAGAAGTTGACTGGGCATTTAGCACCCTGCGTCATTGCTGGTGACATGGGCTGACGCAGTTGAGCTCTTGTCTGATGGCACCAATGAAAATATTATCCATTACTCCCTTGAGGCGGTGCATCAGGCATAAAACAGTTGTTTGTGCGTCTACTCTCTTCCACTCATTCTCCACCATTTGGTGTGAGTTGGTATCTCTGCAGGTGGTCACGTGTAAGAACTCTCGGTCGACGAACGGGGTCGCCAGTTCAATCATGGAAGAGCAATTGCTGACCGAAAGTGCCCACAACAGCCTCTGGAAGTGCATCGAAATGGAGATCGGTTAAGCAAGCGTATTTGACGCAGTTGAAATCAGCGCCCTGAGGTAGTATCAACCGCAAAGATGGAGCCAGCTTACCACCACCACCGGGACCGTCTCTGAAAGGATAGCTGAGAAATGTCACTACATAACTGAAACGAGTAGAACCTTGATTACAAGTTCATTATAACATGCATACATGAGAGTTCTTCCAGAATTCCAGACAATGGTCCTCCATAGCCTAGAATTTTATTGTTCTTATGTGACCATCTAACACTCGTTTTCTAATCAGTCGAGCTGCTGCGCAAAAAATAAAAATAACTGTTCTTATGACCACTGACCACTGCCTATTTAATATCGAAACAAAAGCTAAGTTTGAGAAGCGCAAAGCCACTTAAATAAACATTTCGCTATTCTTCTGCGGCTTTTAATAAGACTTTTTTCGACATCACCCAAGCTAGCTTCTTTTGAGCTATAAAACCTAGTCCTCATGAGTTCTCCCCTGCCCCGTGGAGGTGCATCCGTAATTGTGTAAATGGGACGCTGGAGCCAATGACAAATCATTACGTTTCCACTTGTGAGGGCCATAGCACTCCTCAGAATGTGAAAATTTAAGCACCTTGCAACATCCTGAGACTCCCTCGAAGGCTAAAGAGGGCGCATTACTATGGCAGAATATGCATATTCAATAAACAGAGGGCACGAGGATGCTGGCATGTCCCAGAGGCCAGGCCACGCGACTAGGACAACATGGCCACCCAAGTCAGGGTAGCCGAAAGTGGCAGTCAAACAAACGAGGTATTACACACTCGTTCCTCAATGCGTGTGTGTGAACTGGAACACCCCATCAGGAACCGACGCCAGCATTGTTGCCTACTTTATTGCTTACACATTTGACACTGAGGTGTGGAAGCAGCATTGTCTCCCTTTGACGACGAGTTTCACCTCTTATAATCTAAGGCCAAATCAAACCACTTCTGTTGCCGTTTGTGCACGCATTGATGGGCGAGATTCTGACGACAGAGAGCACCTTGGTGCCCTACACCTGCTTTGGAGCGCGATGAGTTTTCTATGCTCGATTTTGCTGAAAGCTGAACCACCATTGCTACCACTACTACTACTGCTTAGGACTAGCCATATCCACTAGATTCAATTCTGCAACGCTGCCCACGCATTATTACCACTACTACTGATTAAGTTTGCAGACTCATTAGTAGTAGTACTGCTTGGCGCTACACAAACTACTGCTCCTCAATGTGAGCAGTTACTAGTTAGTTGACGTTTAGAATTCGACACTAACTATTGCTATTATAATGGGGCAAATTTATGGTTGCATTAAATGGGGGAGGAGAAAGCGTCTGTCACGACTGGATTAAGCTCCTCAACGACCAACAGACCTGCCCAGACTTCTACTGCAGTAGCCACGACTGGCGGTGACTCGACCTGCGCTGCTATGGTCATTGTAGCTCGACTAGCTTTCGTGGCTGCTATGCTTTCGTGAATTTTCCCGTGGGTCCGTACAACCAATCACCAAGCGCCTCAGCTACTATGACTAGTACAGCTCCCTATTTGCGTTTATCAAAAAGGCCGTTTATTTTTTATTGCAGATTTCATTAAACGAGAAGTAAGATTAGATGGACAATCATCCATCCACGCAACGCTTTTACTTCCACTAAACAGTGCAACTACTGTAAACAAATGTTAAATGGCAACGGACTAAAGATGTTAGCATTTACTTCTGTGAGGTAGGTAATCGGAAATTACTGAACTGCAATGATACTTATCGTGAGAGGGAATGAAAGACAACGCTGTAATGCTGGGTGTGTCCTCAAATCCTCAGTGAGAGACGCTACTGTCTCGAGCTACACATCTAGCCACAAACCATACATTTGTCAGGTAGTTGCCTGATTGGTCAAAACATTACCACGCCTTACTGAAACCTCATCAAAGAATCTCACCAGTTTAGAAAGCTGGCAATTTCTTAGTAACTACTCCTACCCGTAAGAATCCAGGTGGGAATATCGAATGGCGCCGCTGCCTGAAACAGGTGACTTACACGATTATGCGGTCCAGCTCATGCCTGAATGATCCACGATTTGGCACAAAGCAGTTGTCTTGTGCACCCATATTTACCATCTTCTCATTGCGGTAAATTGATAGCTCGTCTTCAAATGTGCAAAAGAGCATTTTGAAAGTGTTTGCTAGTAACTTAGACTGCCGGTTCCGTAGAGGTAGGTGGGACTGCCGACTGCTTCGGTTGGCTTAAATGTTTAACCAATAGCTTTAATGAAATTGACTAACCTCGTTTATTTCTTTGAGGACTTAAGTTTTTGCAAGTGACCCATCGCTGCAACAGCACTCGCTCGCCACCTCAATGGACGACCACCATCATTGCGCATCGACCTCAGTAGAACTGGGCGAACCCCATCAGACCGGCAAATTTGGGTCTTTCACTATCATTAACACGTTTTTCGGAGGACCTGGTGAAGTAATGAATGGGTTGTGAACATCGCATAGCAGAGAGGAACAACGAGTTGAACCCAACTCGAAGCACTGCGACAATTTTAAGCATCTTCTGCTCTGTTACGGGGAAATCATCCAGTGCAATGGAAGCTGTGAATTATAATGTTACACTTAGCTGAAGTCACCTTTCAACAGGCTTATTCTAAATTGATGGGTGAACTGCTTTCAGACAGACCAGAGTGCTCCGTTTTGTGCAATTTCTAGGTACAATGGCAGCATTATGCCGACGCGTTCGGAAAGGTGTGCAATGAGTTCAGCGCTTGTCTTTCCCTTCTAGGCCATCGTCCCCTTGGAACAAAGAGAGAGATACCAGGTGGAGATGAGGTTCGTGCTCATTTGACAGAGAACACTCCTCTCTCGAAGGTGAATAATGATGCTTTTGCACGAGAATACCGCATCTACTGAATGTCTTTGGCCAAAGGGGACGAGTCAGCCTACCACATCTACTTCAGCTAGACCGACATACCAAAGCAGGCAGAGATCCATCGGCATTAGCAAGTGTCAATGCGACGACAGCGGAGTCAACAACGACGCTGCTCTTAGTGCCCCTGACTGTGATCAAGACACGCATGCGATCTCTTACCAACACTCGACGTCCGAGAGTCCACAATACCCATCAGCATCTGGCTTGTAACTATGACCGTCGCAGCCAGAGGTGCCAAAGACACCCGATAGACGTCTACAACTGTGCTCTCCTCCACGTCTCTGTGGTCAGTGCTACTCCGACCTCATGGAAGGCGGATATGTCCTCATTGTGCCAGTGCGAACTAAAGCGCGAACAACATGTGCCTCTAATGATGTGTTAGTACATTGTATGAATAAATTGAGGGGATTGCTCTTAACAACAATTCGGCTAACTGCTGGTCACCCCATGCGGACCATTCAATGTGACCGAAATGTGGAATTTAGTTACTGTCGCACTGCTCGTGGCCCTCTCGTTGACAAGCTGACTAGCAGTTTGATTGGTTAATCATGAGAGATTGTCCAAACTAACATCCCTTTTTGAGACGGTAGTCGCATGACCAAGATGAGCTGTCAGGCGTTTTCACCCACCATCGCCATGGTCGTCGGTGATGGTTGGGCTTAACTCTACCAAGTTCTCAAATAATGTCTTCGAAGCAACCAAAATGAGCCGCAGACGTAAATGCCTCCACGTGCATTGGTTGAGACTCATTCAAACTACGATCGACGGAACCGTATCGGATGTCGATCTGAGTAGGATGCTTTGCGTTGAATCTGCCACGGGTGATGAGTCACGATCGCGAGATCTTCTTCCTCTTCCACCTCCTTTAACCTACAATCTTCTCCTCTTTACGAGATGCACATGCTTAAACAAAGCGTATAAGTAGCAGGTGTGCCAGGAGGTAAGCGACGGCATTGGTTGGTTGGATGTTTACTACTAATTATTTCATGGGACTACAGATGATAGAGCTTTATGAAGACCTTGAATCGAGAAGTTAAGAGTCTTCCTCTTTTCAGCGCTTCTCGCTTAGTGACGTCTATCTAACCAAATTCACTTTTGGGCTTCTGGATTGGAGGGCCAATGAGATCTGTGGGGCGTGATAAGTTTTACATCCAATTAAACCTGAGTCTATCCGACCACTAGAGACTGTTTTCTGCCTTGTTCTTGTTCTGATTAGTCATTGTGGGTGAGCAGGTGGGTGGAAGGCCAGTCGTTCACTCACCCTTCCACACAATTGTATTTTCTTCTTTCCTTCCTCCTCCTCAACTCACACTGCAGGTGTTGCATAGCAGCTCTTGCATCGGCTCATGCTGCAGTTGATCAAGAACCCCTTGCCTGCCGGTGGTGAAAGTAAGATGCTCGCGCTCCAACACTCTTTTTCTCCCATCTTATGCACTACTTTTCCACCCTTTCCCTCCGTTAATCCACTGTCGTCATTTTCTGATGATCCCTCTGCCCTGCGCCTGATTCTTGTTGAGCCAAGGCGCTTATCTAGGATCAAAGAGAGCCACGAAGGACCTTAGCGGATCTTCTGCTGTTTTTGTGGTTAAGATCCGATTCCTCAAACAGCTCTTTCTCTCCACACTCCTTTTCTCCTTATCCTAGGGGTTGATTTACATGAAGTTCGGTGCTACACTAAAGGCTTTGTTAACCCTCATTAAAGCCAAATCAGGTAGAGGCTAATGTAAAATCGTCAGTTGTGTAAGGAGGGACGTATGTCAGCAGTACCTGGTTGACGTGGAGCTACCGTCATACCCAATAGTGAATTTGGCGGAGACATGACCATCCTATCGGGTAGATGGTTTGCTAGTCGACAAGAAATGCCGTATCAACTGACTGCAAGTACAAGAGGCAACGACAAAAGTGATGTTTACGCGCCATGATCGGCAATATTGACCACATTAGAACTACATTTTACCCTCATAACGGGTAAAACATGAGAGTTAAAATCGATGAAATGCTGTTGAGGAGATTTTAGGTAGTAAAACATCAGCCCGACACGTCAAATGTGTCACGCTTGCCGCCGTAATCATGACGCGGGCTAAATCTCGGAATGCTCTTCGATCTACGGAGAAAGAGAGATATGGTGACAAGAGGATAATGTGATTAACTGTTGCGTTCAAGGCATTCATGGAAGCGGATTGTAGCAAAAATATAAATGACGCTCTTCAGATCTTCCTGCACTGCTGACCTCTGCCGCAGTAAATTTCCTTGACCAAAAACCTACTTAACGCCTCTATAATTGACTAACAAACGAAACAGACCAACCAGTTACCGAGCGTATAAAAGACAAATTTTGTGGTTAGGAGACATTGCCATTCAACACGGAGCTACTAGCTCAAGGACTCACAAACAAACTGCACCAATCAGTTACCGATCCATATAAAAGGCAAATTTAGTGGGCCGAGACATTTGCACACAACGCATAGCTACTAACTAACTAATGAGTAGCATGTCGCAGTGCCAGTGAATTGTTTAATGGGCCAGCTAGCTGCCTATTTTGCATACTAATTCAATCCTACATTAACCAAACCATCTTCTAGCATCTATTAATGAGAGGGCGACGTCAGCTGTCCTTCGGAGAAGACTGTTGGAATGTCTGTGTTTGCCCAGTTAGCGTCCACTCCTCCTCAACTGCTTCTAGTCAGCAGATTAAGCACAGAATGCCAATGCGCCTTGATGCTTTGCAGCAATAGCATTCTGCAACTGCAGTCATCACTTACGTGGTCCTAACGTCACCATGTTGCTGCTCGGAGCAACCCTTCAACTTTGTTTAAGTTCATTTATTTAAGCTCCGTGCGTACGACGCCTGCTGCAATATCATTTCATCAAACAGACACAGCACAGAACTCTTGACAGACGAGAGCTAACAGGCAAGACGCCTTCACCTCCATCACTAGCACTGCAGCAGTGGCAGGGTCTCCACATCATACAACGAGGACTCCGTCGTGTAGTTTAAATCCACTGCAAAGCTCCAATGCTCTTCACTCATACGCAAGAAAATGTAAGCAGAAAAGGGCTTTTGTTTCTCTATTACCTCTACATTCTGCATCTACATCTGTTTCTTTATTTGAAGCACAGCAAAAATGCTTGCGATAGTCGAATTTTGGGCGAACGTGATTGTAATTAGACTGGTGAGGAAGAAGTGTTGCGTATTTATGGGGTATCCATTCTGGTGACAAAGCTATGTATGGTACACTTTTAACGGTATGCGCAAGACCTTTCATTCACACAAGTGAGGACACTCCATAAAACGCTGCACAGTAACTTCGGAAGTTAGCATCCATCTAGAACCATCGAGTTTTGAATTGGTAAGGAATCTCATATTAAGAACACCTCCCATACCAAATTGCTTCGTGCATCCTGAGAAGGGATGGGCAGCAATCATTTTAGTGTCAGTTTTAACTATGCATTATCCTAATCGCATTTTTTGTAGCGCCTCAGATTTTAGTTTGTGTTTTATGCCTGCAAGTGCTGTTTATAGCCTGTTTGATAAGGCGGCAGTAAGAGAAGAGAAAGTTAATGGTCAACTTTGTCTTATAGAGAAAGAAAACTGCTAAAATTCATGCACTCAAACTATTCTACGACACTAATTGTTACAGCGAACACCGTGGCAGCGATTACATTTGACTGAGGAAGTTCGACTTGTCTTGACTTCCCTTTGTTTTTGTTTTACTATCAATCCGGTAAAGTCTTTATCCTACCATCTTGATTACAGTGCATCTCATCGAATTCACTACCCATTCATCTCTACGCCAAACACGTCAGCAGTCATTTGATGCACTCGACAGGAAACGAATGCGCAAAAACCACAGCGTAGCTCACCACTGCAGCAAAGCACTTGGCAAATCAACCTTCTGCCAGGCAGCATTTCATCCGCTTGAAAGGCGGACGAAATGTACTTCCAGATAAGAGGGATGATTGTACATTAGCGCACACTTGCAGAGCATGGACGGTGATGGGCAGTATGAAATTGCAGGACATTTTGTAATGCGTCAGAGATTAATATTTGGCTAAACATGGGTAAGAGCGAATATCATTTCCCAGCATCCTGTTTCCTTTATCAAATCTGTCCAATCCAATGGCTTTAACGAGCTGATGTAACATATGAAAGAAAAAGAAATAAGTGGGTCTGACTAATTTAAATAGGGTGAATGAATGTGCAGAACAGCAAAAGTTTTTTACTGTTTGTGTGCTGTCTTTGCAAGCCGCTACTCGGAATGGCGCACGCCCCAATCTGTGTTCATTAAGACTAATTCCACTTACTCTTCCTTCTCTACTTTGCCGCGCTGATGTTGAGGCATCTTGGCAGAATGGAGCATGTTGTAGTGCTCACGAGTCCTAATTACGCCTGTGATGTAAAGATGGTGCAATCAGGTAGTGAATGAGCACATCCAAGTATCTCAGTGAGTTCACTGGAGCGATTGATGCAACGGCGAACGGAATTCTGACTAAATGTAAACGACATTTGATCTACCAAGTAAACGGAAAAGTGCAAAATTGTTAGAAGAGATTAGGTCGAAATGGATGTACACAAAATTTGTTGCCGCATATGAACAATATTTATCCGTTTGCGTCCGTCAATGTGTATCCACTCTACAACTCACTTTGTAACACTTCGTGCATTTGACAGGAAATTTGTGACAGCAGACTAAACAGCCGCATTCCACTGAACCACAATGCGTTTGCACTCAATCAACTTCATATGAAGCCGTCGATACCACTCTGACCGCGACGTCTTCCTTTACCACCAATGCCGCTGTCAATCCCTATAGTATTGCATCATTCATCAGAGTAATGCATGCAGGCTATACTTCACAATCGAATGCAATGCAAAGGGATACAATTATGTGGGATAGGAATCGACTGTGTGGAATAACGCAAACGGGTGAACAAGAGTAGCAGAGGCAATTGAAAGAATTGCAGATGATCGAAATGTTACAAAGTGTGCCAGCGGCTCCGAGCGTTCCACATCCGTCACCTACACATGTACTAACCCGGACTGGCGTAGCATAACCCCAGTGGTGTCCAAATCCACGGGCATCTACGGGGCGCAACCGCTAGCGTCCGCCAAGTGTTTACTGCTTACATTTCTTACCCTCGACTTTCCTTACCAGCTGTGCTACTCCTTATGCCTCATTGCGATTTCTTCCTGTTTGCTCTTGTCAGATTTTTGATGAAACGCATTTTGACCACGGAAGGAAAAGCACCACTTTTCACGACCACAAATATGTACCCCAAGACATTAGCATTACCCAAGTTAGTGACAGAATTATGCTTTCCATTGATCTCCGCATTTTGGTAAGTGAACCTGTGCGTCCAAGCAAAGTACATAAAATGAGGGGTGTTGCGTCTACACCTTTGCGTTTCCTTTCTTCTCAATTAGCATTGCTGCTCATTGTCGGTCAACTTCTTTTCAACCGTCAGTTGTCTGTTCTAACAATCCACTTCTCGAGTTGGCGCATGTTGCAATCTTGTATGAAAGGGCTCATTCCATAGCCTCTTCCTTCTCTTTATCGCTGCTATCCATGTGGCTCACTAACAGTCAGGGAACTAGCGATGCTGCCAGAGTGATGGGATGGCATGGAGAAGGAATACGTGCTCCAGAACTCAGCCTACACCTCCGACTCAAAGGGGACCAACGCCAGAGCAACTGTGCGCAAACAAGTAGTATAATGCGTTCATTGTAGTTATTAGTGTACTGGAGCACAGAGTCAACGCTAAATGAGCAGTAAAGAGCAAATTGTTGCAATCCTTTGCGACGAGGTATTTGCAGAATGTACAACAGTTACTGCTCTAGCGTCACAAATGTGTCTTGACGGATTTTCACTGTCACCAATCCTGTCCTGTAGAGGATCCTCAGTATTTGTAATTGCCTTCTGTATGATATCGAAACGTGAACTTAGCTGCATTTCCAACAATCAGTCAGCCATTCATTGAAACGATTAAAGCTTTACAGGATTGAGTGAATTAAAAATTGTGAATTAATTTATGATCGAATGAATGCATTTTAAGCAAAATTGATGAATTCGATTTTTACGCACGCAGGATTGACTATAACGATGCCTGACAAATAATCTTAGGAGCTACAATCCTTAAATAATTAATGTGGTTGCATCTGTGCGTCTTCAGATGATACCATCGACATCACTTTAACCACCTCACATTCCAATGCAGTAATACATGCAGCCGGTGCTGCGCAACCGAAGGCAATGCAATGCGGTGCAATCGGACATGATGTGGTAAAAATTATTAAACTGCACAAACTGGCACAAATGGGTGGAGGGAAGCTCAGAATAGCGGAGAGATTCAGGGTAAGATGAAGTAAGGTGTGGAGGAGTGAATTGCCGTAAAGTAAGGCAGCAACTCTAGTGTTTCACCACTGCCACCAATGCGCGTCCTGTAGCATATCCCAGATGAGCATTCACGCTCCTTATTCTCCACACAACGTGATCACAAAAACTATAATAATTCACCCACAGCAAAAGCTAGGTGTAAACAGTAATTTTGTTAAATGCGTACTCAGAAAGCAGTACCGACATTTTGCAATCTTGGCAAATATGGATATCGTGTGTACAAAGTTGACTCAATCATTGAGTGATGGATTGGGTGCTTCTCTAGATCGTAGTGCTGATAGCACAAGCAAAAGGGATTGGAAAGACACGTCCAAGTAAAGGCCGACTTATAGGAGCCTTCATATGGGGATGTGAAGATAATTGCAGAAGAGTGTTTGGTCACAGACATGATGCTAGTCGCTTTAGCAAATGCACATCAGAGGTGGAATTCGTCTCAAATACCAAAACGTTCGCGCTATTTACTGACACCCACGCACCTGCCTATCTGCGTTGGTTGGCAATATTGACACAAGTGCCAGTTGACATGTCAAATGGGTCGCGCTTGCTGTTGGCAGTATGATTTAGGCTGCGAAATGGAATA
The DNA here is from genome assembly GCA_036345935.2 of Taenia hydatigena. NCBI lineage: Eukaryota > Metazoa > Platyhelminthes > Cestoda > Cyclophyllidea > Taeniidae > Taenia > Taenia hydatigena. Next base: position 28,382,481 of record JADWOT020000001.1, on the reverse strand, counting down.
GGTGACCGGCTAAGAGGCGATCTGCACTATTCAATCACCCGGCCAACACACAGTGCATGCTGCAGTAGCGAGAACGGTTACTCCAAAACAATAGATTTTGAAGGTAACTTCTAAGCAATACCCAAAGTGACCTAATGTATCAACGTAGTTTAAGAAATCCACTTAAAACCAAATTGGCGCAGAAAACGAATAAACTGGTTTCTTTAACGTCCTCTTGCTCTTCTTGGGTGAGCGTCCTTGCTTTCGTCTGCTGGGAGTCCCGTGCTGTGTGTGTTTGCCTAAGCAACATCCCAATTAAGGTCACTCATAGGGTTCAAGTAGATTTCCCCAAGCCACAAATTTAAGGGAACACTCGTTTAGTTCCTGTTGGGATCATAGCAAGGCAGGAAACAGAACAATGTCTGAGTAGGTTAACAATGCCACTTTGTAACTAAAATGTGAAAATTGCGATGTGGCTGGCTTAACGCCTAGAGAAGCTGAGCTGGAAGGTTGATTCCGTGCTTAGTCGCACGGAGCGTTCGGCGAACACGTTTCTCGTCATCCGCCTTCGAGGGAGAAGCGTACTCTGAGTTAGCATAACCCTCACCACCAATGAAGAGCGTTTGCTACCTGTTCTCACTCTACTCGTTCTAAGGGAATAAAAGCAATCGGCACACTTCGCTTTGAAGGGCGAAACTCACTGCGTCCCAATCAAAAACGACACGCATGATGCTAACGCTGACCATGCGTCGACCACTTTCACGAAGGATACACATTTCTCCAAACTGCTCCACACATATATGTTCCGACGCTGTTCACTCAGAATATCACTTTTAGTATTACCAGTGTATCGACAAGACTGATGCTTCAAAAAGCTACTGAGGCACCTCGAGTGCAGCGACGAAACATCATTTACCTTTGCCATCCCCACACACCGCCTATTCACCCACCTCATCGCCTTCTCATCCTCGCGATGCTCAATTCTTCTTAACCTGGTGCTACACTACGCGGAAAGATTTCACCTGTGTACATTCGTAGTTGTTAGCTACTCGGAGGAGAACAAGAGCTGAGTCAAGTCCACTCACCGACTCAGTCATCTGCCCCGCTCCGTCTTATCCACACAACCTAAGTCAAACCACGATTTGGACAAAGGCAAATTTTAAACAATGTCTATTGTGTCCATTTATTTTAATTCGCCATGCTTCCATCCAGATCGCAGTCACATACTGATGCCGAAGATTCCACTGAAAACTCATGGTCATTGCTGGCATGATTGATGCAAATGAGAGGAGGTGAAGACGCATCCCTCTACGCTGGCTGAATCGCAGCATGCAATTGTTGGAAAAAATAATTCTCTTGAATAAAGGAAAAGTGTTTGGTAAGCATAAATCTCGGTTCGGAACCCCAGTCATCATCTATCATAGAGGGAGAAGCATGCACTGTGAGGAAAAATAACCCTCACCAGTTTGTTCCGCTTATTACATCGCCAACGATGGAAGTGAGAATCAAGGAGGAATCGATAAACGCCAATCTCTCACACACATCAAAGCAAGTAGCGCACACCTGCCTACTCAAAGCAGGTAGACTGTGCAGACATTGCCTGTTCCCTAACTGAGCCATTATAAGTACAAAACAGAGGCAAACCATGGCTGCATACCCTACGGAGGCAACATGCACACAGCATCGATGCCCACTGCCCGAGGCACAGCTGCCACGTAGAGCGAGGCTGCTGCCGTGTGTGCAATTTGTAGCTACAATGCCAGCAGAGTGTGCTAGTAGGCTTGATGCTCATTTCTTTCCATTTGATTTTTAATTCTTGAAAAGCAGTGGATAAAATGCAGGTGGGTAACAATCTCCTTCGTGGGTGACAGGATGAACGGAGCAGAGTGATGAGGATTAGCCACCGCCTTATTAGTAGAATTGCCATGACTGGCTCGTCGATTGTCGCAGCAATGATGACATGACTTGATTGCAGAGAAATTGCCTATGTGCAACAACTCTAGCAAACTAATGAATAGGTAGTTCCTACCTATGTCGACTTCATGGGCTGCTACGCCCAATTGTGCCCCAAGATTAACCACAAGTCTGAATATTTGCCATTCGCCATCGCCTGCATTGAGGGGCATGCCTGGCTGCCTATGGAGGAGTGCCAACGCCCGCCCGACCAAAGCAAGTGCGATCCACTCACTAAGCACATCTCGATACGATGATATGAATATTCTGCGTTATCTTGATCAAAACCTTGTTAGCCGGCCTCGTTGTGTCGTAATGTCATTGCTTACATTGTTTTGCACTCAGTCACTCAGTCGCGCAAGTTATTGAATGCCTGTCTGGTTGAATCGGCAAACCGACTAATCATCCACCTGACCAACTGCTAGAAATTGTGCAGGCCGTTAAGTTCCTCATTTTGACTTCTATGTCAAACACAACTGTGGCGTATTTTAGGCCATGGAATGCTTGGCAGGGAGATGAACTCATCGTGAGTTACTATCTCAAGGAGTCCGCTTGACTCACTTGATTTCCCAATTAGACGAGTCTTTCCCAGTGAAAACCGAATGCTTTTGATATGGATTTAGTAGTGCTGCATTCTCGGATCAGCTTCCAGTGATAGGAAAACGTCGGTTTTCCTGCCAACATCCGATAAGTCTAGAGCTAGAACGAGTGTGGATAGTCGGATCGCTGAGAGGTCGATTGCTTTAAATAACACGATAAGAGAAGTTTTGCGCAGACATGATAAAATCATGCAGAGTTCTTTCGAGTAGGTTGAGAAACTGCTGCAAAATAATTTTGACCTGAAATAATCACCTCTCAGTGGCTATGCTTGTGCCACCTATGGCCATATGGACACTTGTCGCATGTCATCCCGACGACTCTATGCATGAATGCAAGAGCATTTGGCTAGTGGGAGAGGAAGATGACGGTTTGATGATGGGCTGTGCGCATCACTTACTGTTTCCTTCTATTTATTCCATTAATCTCGACCTTCTCCTACAGGTGACCGCCTCCCTTGCACGTTCTCACCTACTCACCCCCAAAGCACCATTGCGTATTCCATTCCCTTTTGGCCGATACTTCCAAACATGGGTAATGAAAATTAGCACTTGATGTGGCAAAAACTGCATTTGAGTCATACCACAATGCCAGAGTGAAGGAGGACAGAAAGTAAGGAGCACTAGCAATTAAGCAATTAAGAAGGAAAGAAAAATTTAAATTGACAGGAACACCTCTACTATCACCATGTCACCAGGTTGACTGCATTGCGACAGCAGTTCACCAGTGCAAAGACTAGGTACGTACAGAAGGAGGCTGCGCAAACTACTTCAACCTCCGACAGGGTCATCGTCACACTACCGAAACATGAAACGTGTAGCTATGTAGCTGCCTTGTCTGTCGTTGACGAGAAGATGGGGATTTAAAAATGAATTGCGTGCGTAACAGCATCCTACCACTCAAGTGTGCCGGACGCGAGTGGGTGGATTATATGGACGATCTGCACGCACTCTACACATTCTAGGGATGTGGAGGTCATGAAGAAGAAATGATATCCGCATTCCTTACACACTTTGCTCTGGTAATCAATGCCTTCATTTTATTGCGTAGAGAATTCCCTTTCAAGTGATACGGTGGATGCCACTAGAGCGGTGTTAAGGTAGACACCACACAAGATTATTGCAAACAAAAACTAAAGAGCTCTTTACCGAGGAGCATTTCGATGGAAAAGATTCTATTATACTTGTTCTTCACTGTCTCTTCTGTACCTGGTTGATCCCTATGACTGCGAAGATTACGAGGACTCGCTTGATTCGAAAGGGTACCTCTGATGATATCACGCATGCAAGAAGAGTGAGACAGCAAAAATTCACTAGATGATTGTAAGGACATAGTTCATCGCATCTCAAGACATGTCGAAGCTGCAACCCGCTATGGCTTCCACGAAGCGTGAGGCATTCGCAGTGTCAGCAGCTGTGTATCGACACATTCGCAAGGGTGTATAAAGGTGGGGATTTCGTCTTTCCTTACTTGGTCCTTAGTTACTTAAGACGAGTAGATTGGATGCAGGTAGGTATCAGTATCCAGAACCGGTACCGCTGTGCCGCCACCGCTGTTGATGCAATTGGCACTGCTGCAACACTGCCGAACTCTACAGCCAGAATGACCAGCAGCATCATTAGTGGAGACGGATATGCAGCCACTTTATCAGGTCGACACGTAAGCATCCCTGAGACGGCGAAGATTACGAGAACTCGCTTGGGTTGAAAGGACACCTCTGGTGATATTACTTATGCAAGAAATGTACGCATCGATATGAGAAGGTAAAAAATCATTAGATGCTTCTAGGGACGAAGTTGATCGGGTTCCAAAGCTTCTTAAGGTAGCAATTTGTTCTGCAACCAAGTAGACAATAGACGAATGTCGAATCTCTGCTACATTACAAAGGAAAAGTTGGCGGCGGACACAACTCAGGAGGATCGAAATCGGGCGTCGGGTAGCACACACCTGCCTGTCCAAGTAGGCTAGTTGTGCAGACATCACTAGTGAAGTGAAGAGATCACCAAGGGATGCAAAGAAGGAAGGAGACACACCACGATTGCAGACATCACTTGTGAACGGTCTCGATCCCCATTAACTGAGAGGTGGCTTCCACGAAGAGTGAGGCTGTTGCAATATCAGCAGCCGCGTGTCGACACATCATTGTTACTCCACAAGTACAAAAGAAGTAAGAAAAAGTGCACGATGTGGCATAATCCCTTTTTGAATCATGCAATTATAATATGGGGTAAGGAGAAAGAGAATGATACATGAGGAACAAAGGAGGGCACTGGCGTTTGCGAAAAAGGCTGCCTTAGACGGAGTGATGTCTGTTCTACGTAACATGAGTCAAAACCTTATTAGGATTGAGGTGAAGTCTTGGTAGAATTTATTTTATGCTTTGGCATGGTAACCCGCCCAACAGACAAAACAAAACAAGATTTCTCTTGTGCTAATATAAAGGTTTATTTGGCGGGGACGGAATAGTGAGGAGCTACAATGACAGTCCCACCGACCTCTTGCCAACTAGCATTCCATGTCAAATCCATTTCAGGGAACGATCCAAACAGCTCCAAAAGAAACCTTCTCATGCAGATGTTTTGCCGTTCTAGCAGGCACAGTTTACTGAGATCTTTCTATTTGGCTCTGCTTCTCAACCGTCGATGCATTCAACTATGTCTGCAGTGTCTATCCAATGTTGCATTTCATTCTGTTAATCGCTGTCATAATCAGAACTAAATCTCTTCACGTAGTGCTCGAGAGTTTTGGCGTGGGGAGTAAACAGCAACTGTCCATGCCTACTGAGGCATCATTGGCGTTTTGGGGCTGCCAGTAGGGAGGAGGTCACTGAGAGTTCTAACTTAGCCCTTCACACAGATAAGCATATCACCAGTTTTCAAGTATTAGCCCGCCTGTAAAGAGCTCGAGTTCCTGACGAGTGGTTTAAAGAAGTTTGCCGATCCATTGTTAAAATGGCACTGATTTGTCATCTTTAGGAAAACTCTGACGACAATTGTTATTATTGGTCAACATTAGTTTGCATTGGCCTTAATAAAAAAAGGGCGCTTCCTAGTAAGCCAATGGACTCAAAAGGTTTTGTTCATCCTTCACTACCAGTTAAATGATCTTACAGGGATCAATCCGAGTGATGTAGGTTTAGTGAAGGTCATATGGCAGAGAGGGGATCCAACCCAAAACACAGCGGTGGTATAATCATCACCACTTTTTAACTGGATTATCATCTAGTGCGACAAAAGTTGTGCACAACAAAAATACACTCTGCTGAAGTCGCTGTGGTGGGAGGACGACATCAGGACAGGGCGAAGTTGCACCTTCGCGTGCAATTACTAGGTGTAAAGGCTCCTATTCAGCACCTACGGGGCGAATTTTGAAGAGGAGGGGTAAATAAAGACATTGAGACTCACCTGTGTTGGTGCCGAGGCGCACAACCCCAGTGGTGGTTACAATCGCCTTGGAAGATAGCGGTGGCACTGTGAGGTCAGTTACGTCTACTAGGGCACTGCTAAACAACGATTCAAAGTATGCCCACTGTAAGGACTCAGGCAGAAAGTCTTTGGCTGCTACACATAGTATATCAGCGCGTTGAGAATAGACAAATATGGCGAACGGTGATGCCGCAGCCTCCTATCTAATCATCCACCCTCTCCACCTTCACTCACTTCTCATTCGCCCCACCTTATCTCCTTCCCGTACTCAAATTGATTTAAGATTTCTCTAGCCTAATGCCGTGTGCTGTTGAGAGACTCAATAAGTGTATGCTTATGGTTGCGAGCCCCTCAGATTAGAACAAGAGGTAAATTGAGACCATTCACCCTATCACTCATCTTTCGGCCATCGTCTGTTCTACGTGACAAAAGTCAAAGCATGGGATTCACTCCATTGATAGCCATCGGAGTCGCTTAGAACATGGCGCTCACTGTTGGTTGACTGTTTCGTGTCAACTCATAAAGTGCTGTGATGTTTACATGGCAGGGTGAAATTTACAGCACGTAAACAGGTGCTTTGACCTCCTCCCTT
>JADWOT020000001.1:28200352-28371626 GCA_036345935.2 Taenia hydatigena | reverse complement strand
GCAATGATGGAATGAAACTACCTACAACGGAATGTGTGTCCATTAGACTGGTCGGCCACAGGTGCAGTGCGTAAACATAAGGTGCGCTGCCCTTATCTTGCATTAATACACTCAGTCAAGTATTTGCTTATCTTTCTGAAATCACTGTTTATGCGCTTAGGCGAACCGAATAAACAAAATTATGCCTCGGAGAGCAAACACCGAATAAGCCGACATCCGCTGATACCCAGTAGTACTAATGAATGCGTAAACATCGCTGCATCATGGTGAGTCTTACAAGTGCAAATGATCGGCGGATCGACGGTCACAGCTGAACGCAAAATGATGACGCAGGCACATGCGTCCCTCCGCTAATTTGGACGACCAGATTGACTGTTGTATCACTCATTAACGTTGACAATTCTGAAGTGGCCTCGTCATATCGGCACATCAAATATTTGTGTACTTGACTAATCAGTCCTCCATGTTAGGCGAGAAGCGTTTGTCGAACACGCATCTACCTACTAAGCTGTCGTCTTCTGCCTTGATTGAAGTAAAGACCTCACCAAACCAGCATCATAACACCGATGGAAAGAGTTTCCTGTCTGCCCTCACTCTACTCATTTTGAGGAAACTAAGGCTCTCACAGCAACCAACGAACCGATTAAAATGTGTGGCAGACTCAGCTTTCATTCCTTCAAAACGGGCAGAGTGATAGCGAGCAGCGAGCATGCTTCACTTGTGACAATGAGTGGAGTGAAATGATGTGTGCAAAGCTGGTTCAGAGAGCCCATTTCTTTTTCAAAGAAAGATCACTACGATTCCACTTAGAAGATTGTATTTGCTATGCTCTTCTCTCTCAACAATGAGGACTAAATGGTCAGGCATGCATAGTGCAAGTGTGTTGATGTGTCGAATAGACTGAACAGCCATCCTCATCAGTGGATGATGCAGTGATCGATCTGGCCATCCATATCAGTAGGACGGCAGCAGCACCAATCACGGAGACAGCGGCGTACAACACCAGTGACAAGCTTTCTCTTAACATTCTTAAACCTCATCACGTTACCTCGTTATTCATATGGGCGGTGATGGAGAATGTCGCCTACCTGTAGTCAAGCTATTCATTTCGGAGAAATAATGGCTATGCAAGGGCAAGTGAACCATATGCCCATTGCTCACCTTTGCAGAAATGCTTGCACACCACTGGTGACATTGCATGTGGGAATTGCACACGAGTAGGAGTAGCATCCCACTGTCTGGAAGCTGTGCCTCAGTTATTGTGGATAGAGACCTCAAGCATGATGGTAGCCCAGTCACGCGAGAAGCAATGCTTGCACAACTTGCCTACTTGAGAACTTGCTGAAGCAAAAAGCGGCCAGAGAATCATTAATGCAAACTGGGACTGCCAACTTTTGACTCTTTTTGTTCTCTGCTCACCTTTGTGCTCTGTGCTACACTGGCGTCATGATTTTCTCAACACTACGCAAAGAGGTTTTGTCGTCACTGTTGCAGCAATAACCAGGATGCAATTAAGGCACTGTGCGGAGATCTCTGGCCTCGCCAGGTATTTGCGGTTAAAGTTTGGCAGCAGAGCTCGTTCGTGGAAGAAATATCTCGGCATGCAGTGCCAGATGGATTGACAAAAGTGATTACACGCGAAAACAGCATTTTGGACTACCGACAGGCAATGACGACATTCTTAGAATCTACGAATTATAACAATGACATGAAGTACATGGCATGCTATAGTCTCTTATGTCTCCAACTGGCTGTTCTGTGCAACTGCTTTCCATCTTACTACATTTTGCGTTCGTGCTGGCTGCATGAATGCTGGGTCTAGTGTGTAGGTCGGCCAGCCGACGAGCCGCTAAGCAGTCAGCAAGTGAGCAATTTCAACATTGAGCCAGTTAGCGCAGGAAGGCTTGACACGTATGCCTTCCTGTCGACTCATTTTGGACAGCCTAAATATTTCTCGAGAAGCCCTGTACAATTCAGCAGCTCAAGACACTCTGCTCATAAGTGCTATGCATTGTAGTAGCAGCATTGTTTCGAACCCATCAGAAACCTCTACTCTGCTACTCACAAGAGGGGAAGTGTGCAAGTACGATTTTGAGCTGATAGCGTATATCAAGGGCTCAGTGACCACCTTCTTCAGCATGCGATTGCCTCCAACATTCGAAGCATTCATGAAATCGAATTGCAGTCGAAAGAGAGGTTGTGCTTCACAGCAATTCTAGCAATGCTATCCTCTACACTGCAAATCGCTCCGGTCTACAACCTACTTAATGGCCAGATCGCTGGCTATCAAGCAACCCGAACCATTTAGTGAGTGCAGGCAACGAGCGCTCTTCATAGGTGTTGCAATGAATGAAGCAGAGTGATGAGAGTGGTGTTGGATGACAACGGTTCCGTAGCGAGATGCGTTTTCGCCGAAAGCCTCTCGTCTAGTCTTGGTGTATCTTATGTGTACGACGATGACGAAGTGGTTGGAAAACGATCTCAATTGATGAGTGATGCAGTGGTTAATCCTCATCATCCTTCTCCACTCATGGTTTACCAATGAAAGTGGACGATGTGGTGAATGTGTATGTCAGGGGACCAAAAAAGCAGTATGTTTGCAATTGGGTTTTGTGAAGGTAATGAGGCGTAGATTTAACTTAATGGGGCAAATCCCTTGGCACGGCAAGGCGTCGGCAACTATTCTACCGTGCCTTTGATCCTTAAGATGACACGACCGTTTGATGCTACCGTGGTTCCCAGTTAATCGACTACTTTGCGGTCTGATTAATGAAAAGCTCATTACCTACCTCAGTTGGCTGCTTAATAGGTATCTTCAGCCCTCCACAATCTGCTACCTAATGAGTCAGCTAGATTTGAACTTGAATAGTTATTGTCCAAGCTGTAGAACGACTGAATGGCCTATCAACTAATTAACAGCTTTAATCAGGCATATTCCCTTGGCTAAGTCAAGTGCCATCATGAAGCCAAAAGGCTACAGAAAGGACTTGACAACTGCTAAAGTAGAGAGAAGTTGAATTTGATGCCAACTGGCCCAAAATGAATTTTGGCAACTCCGCAGGTGAGATGGAAGTGCATCCAATTATCTCTCACGTGACAAGGGAACAACCCAAGTGAATCCCAACTGAAATTCAATGTGAAAGCAGATTCTTGCCCTCAGTTAATGCATGTGGTGATTTGACCTTGCTGTCAGTCACACCTGCAACAAGCTCAACGTGTGTCTTTTGTCAGTTCGTCCTGGAGGGCTCAAGTGATTCACGAGAAGCCTTGAACAAGTCAGTTGACCTCTTGCAGTAGTCCGAAAGCTAGCAATTTCGGTGAGCAATACGTGGGTGCATAGGTTTTGAGACAAGGCAGAAGAGGCACACCGTGATAGCCCGCTGAAGCCACTTTACAATTAAATAGGTCTTATTTGGGAGAGAAAGTTTCAGGCAAATATAACACTACCTTGTTTTCTTTGCATCGAGTAGAATGCGAACAAGCACTGAGCAATCAACTGGTGGTGCAATGAACTAGTCAGAGTGATGAGGGTTGTGCTGGCTCGGAGAGTACCCATGAGGTGAGCGACTGCACTGGTTTGTTAGCTATTTACTACTAATTATTCCATGAGGCTGTAAGTGATGCAGCCTTATGAAGGCCTTAAATCTAGAAGTTAAAGTCTCCTTTCTTCTGGTACTTCTCTCTTATTGGCGCCATCTGGCCAAATTTACCTCAAGGCATCTTGGTTGGGGCGTCAATGAGACCTGTAAAGCGTGGCGAGCTCCATACCAACTTAAAATTAAATCTGTCTGACCACTAGAGACTCAGTTGTCAGTTCAGCTGCCTTGTCTTTGTTCTGATTAATCGTTGTGATTAGGCAGGTGAGAGGTGCTGCTGCTAGGAGGCCGAGATGCATGCACACGAGCAGCTCTGCTGATCAGAACGGATCAGATCAGCCACCACCACAACCACTTCGACGAACACGCTTCTCCACATGGGGCCGTTGTCATTTCTCTTTGAGACATGAAGGTAATCACTTCGCCTGCTGTCACTCTACCGTTTTGGGAAAGAATGTTGTGTCTGTCACACATTTCAATGTACCTGTTAGAGGAGAGTAAACATAAATAACAATCTAGCTACTCTGTTTACGAGGAGCGTAAGCCTTACTGCCCATGAAAGCCAGCGTGGCCAAGAATAATGTAATCAGGTCAGAGAAGGACCAAAAAGTCAAATAGCTATGTCGAGATGATGCAAACCTGTTGAGTCAGCCTAGCAGGGCAATGCCCACAGCATTACAAAACTCGAGTTTCTTTGTTCTTTCGAATAAAACGAAAAGTACGGTAGACCTCATGCTCTGCAACACATCTGCTATGTCTACATGGCAGTGATAAGTGATGGTCGGCCTTATTCTCAAATGCTGCACACTTAATGCATTTCAGTGACAACTCTCTAGCCACAGGCACCGTGGAAAATGAGGATGAGGTTTCTCTTTAAGGACCTAATACAGTCTTGGTAGTCCCTGCTTATTTTCGCCTATTAGCTGATAGTGACGTGACGTTAGAAAATGATGCATCCGTGAATCTGGCCTGTGAGGCCAACTGAGTGGCGTGTGCCCCTCTCCCTGCCTTGCAGCAGCAGCAGCAACAGCAACGTGCCTAGTACCCTTCACGCTACCTCGTTCATCACGCCAACAAAGACGGAGAATGTCATTTAAATGCACACATTCCACGCGCTTAAAGGGAAGGATGGTCAAGTGAGGGGAGATGAAAGCCAAAGTTGATCTCATGCTCCTTGTCCTTCACTCCCTTGGAGCGAGAACAGCTGGAGCAAATCGCCTAAACTGCAAGCATCCTTAAAATTGGTACAATTTATCTTTGTTGTCAAGAGGTTGCTTGTGTCGAAAGACCCTTTAACCGGCACTCTTTGCATCATCGTCTCCTCCGCCATCAATGACCTCAGCTTGTGAATTTATACTGCCATGATGCGTTACTTCTTACTCACTAGTGATAATGCGAACCATCTATGTTGGTGTCGTTACGTTTTACCCGATTCTGCTCGAGTGGGTGGCAAAAGTTAGGACTTGATGTGGCAAAAGCTATATTTAAATCAAGATATCGCGCCACCACCACTCCTTTTAACTCTGAGTTAGCATTTTGCCACCGAACCATTCGCTAACGTTGACAAATCGAAAGCCAGTTCGGCACCTTCACACATTTGCACCACATGTGCTTGACGAAGTAGTCCTTAATGTTGGACGAGAAGCTGTCTGCTCTAAATTTACTCGTTTTGGGTAAAAAAAGCTATAAAGTAAAATGAGGAAAGAATGGTCCTTTGTGGTCAGAGATCTTCGGGTGCGGGCATGAGCAGCGGGTAATTAGGGGAGATGAAGATGAATGGCGTGAGTGCCTTGAATGTAAAGGCTATTGAATGCTCAAATGGAAGATAAGAACAAGGATCTTGATTTTAGAGAATTAATTGGTAGGGACTGGTTTGTTGGGCATCACAAAATTGCATGAGTGAGTAGAAGAAGGGAGGGCAGAGGGAGCTGGACTTCTTGAAGAGAGGGACAAGTAGACGCCGCAATCGCTACTCTCGATGTTGACTCACTAACTAATCCATCAACTAACCAAATGACCCTCCAACTGACGAATAGTCCCAAAGAGACTTATCTCTTCGCACGGGTTAATGATTATGATGATTAAATAGCAATTGACAACTTAGATGGACAACGCTCTCTACCAGAGTTCGTTGGGGTTTCACACAACCCGCCATTCTGTTGCACAAATTGTTGAGTGCGTGAATGGCCAAAGCAGCAGGCCAACTGAAAATCCGCCTAACCAACAGCTTGCGACTGTGTTACTTTGACAATGTTCTCTGGAGTGCGTCGATACCATCAGTGAAATTTGAGAACTGGGGATTTGCTCATCTTACCACCCGATGGTGACGAAGTTGCACACCGTGAATTTCCTTATTTCCACTAACACGTCCAACACAACTGTAGCTTATTGTAGCCCATGGAATGGCTTGTCATAGAGAAGAACCCAATGTAAGCTATTGTCTCCTCTTCTTGTCTCAAGGCGTCTGTCTTAATCACTTGATACCCCTGTTAGGCAAGTCGTTCCCAGTGAAGACCAAATGCTTTTGGGATAGAGTTATCAGTGCTCCATTTTCTGCACTGCTTCCAGTGATATGAAAATATCATTCACCTTGTCGACATCCGAGAGTTTAGTGCTGAATTGACTGTGGGTAGCCAGATTGATGAGAGGTCGTCTGCTCCAAATAATACGACCAGGCAATACCTCAACAACTACTTATGTGCAGATGTGAAAGCCTGCAAGAGTTGTTGAAATGAATTACAATGCCGCTGAAGAATTCATTTAACCTGAGGTAATCACCCCCTCTGTGTCTATGCCCATGCTGGCTGGACATCGCCTTTTTCTGGTTTGTCACAGACGTCATTCCGACGAATCCATGCGAGGTCTGAAGTCATCGAGTGCGAGGGCATTTGGCTAACGGGAGAGGTAGACGACGGTTCGATGGTAAGGGGTTAAGTGAAATTGGGAGGAGACAACGGTTGTGCATATTGGTGATTCTAGTGAATTATCCGCATCAATTACTGCTTCCTTTCCCTAATTATTTGATTAATCCCGACCACCTCCTACAGGTGACTATGGCGTCCCTCACACATACTCACCTACCCACCCCAAAGCACCGTTGCTTATCCCATTCCCCTTTATTCAATGCTTCCCAAAATGGGTAATGAAAATTAGCACTTGAATTGGACGAAACTTGATATAAATCATACCACTGTGCCAAAGTTAAAGCGGGTTAAAGGTAAGAAGCACAAGCAGCCTAACATCAAAATAAAGCAAGAAAACCAGTATCGAAGTTAATATGAATTGGCATTAACACCTGTAATGTCATTACATTACCAGGCAACAGCAGTTAACTGATGCGCAGCCTCGGTATGTGCAGAAGAAGGCTACGCAGACTATCTCATCCTTTGATAGCAGCTTTGCAAAGTCACTGAAGCATGAACATTGCAGCGATATGACTGCCTTGTCTGTCGTCGACGAGAAGACGAGGATTTGAAAATGAACTGCGTGCGCAGCGGCTCCCAATAACCCGGGCGCGCCAGACTCGAGCAATCGGATTCCATGAGACCTTGTGTACTAACTGCTCACACTCTGCTTGTTCCAAGAGGGTAAAGATCAAGAAGGAGAGACGAACCTGAGACCTTGCACGCATTGCGAACAGCTCTTTAGGCAATACTTTCATTTTATAACTTCGAGAATTCGCTTTCATGTGATGCGATTGATGCCGCGTGGAGCGTTGTTAAAACAGGCATTGCACGGCATTCTTGCAGACAAAACCACGAGAGCTATTTACTGACAAGCAGCGAGACGGAAAAGATTTTTATGCTTGTTTTCTCTTGCCCCTTCTGAGCCCAGTGGATCCCTAAGGCCACGAAGACTACAAGAACTTGCTTGGGTCGAAAGAACACCTCCCATGACATCACGCATGCAAGAAGTGTGCGCATCGACATGAGACGGTGATTTTCACTGGATGCTTGTAAGGACAAAGTTCATTGAGTCCCAAAACTTATCGAGGCAGCATTCGCAAGGGTGTGTAAAGGTGCGGAGTTCGTCTTTCCTCACTTGGTTCTCTTTCGCTCGAAACGAGTAGATTGGATGCAGGTGGGTATCAGTATCCAGAACCGGTGCTGTTGCTCCACCGCCACTGTTAGTGTGATTGGTGCTGTTGCAACACTGCTGAATTCTACGGCCAGACCGACCGCAGCACCATTAGTGGAGACGGATGTGTAGCCATTTCGTCAGGTCGACACATTTGCATTATATACGCTTTAGCTAATTAATCCTCAAAGTTAGACGAGATGCGTTCAACGAACACGTCTCTGGCTGCCGAACGGTCCTCATCTGCCTTCAGCAAAGTGGAATATTCGCTGAACTAGCATCATATCACCGATAAAGAATGGTCCCTGTCTGCTCTCACCCTAGTCTTTTTGAGGGAATGAAGCCTATGCAGAAGATGAGGGCAAGAGGATGCGCGAATGCAGTCACAGAAATTAACAAATCCATTGAAATGTGTCGCAGACTCAGTACTAAAGCTTCTTTGGTGCAATGATGAGCGAGGATCAAGTGTCCTTATTTGTCTCTTCTTTACCACCCCAGTTCCTTACCCTTTTGTATGATCGCATGATTCAAAAAGTGATTTCGCTACATCTTGCGCTTCAACCGCTTCTTCTGCACCTGCGTAGAAATGAGTAGGCGAAGGGACTAAAATCACTGAAGATGTGAAGGACAGACAATGAGTAAATGAGGCTTCTTAGCCTAATCCTTTCATTGCATCAAAACGAATGCCAGGGTGGGGGCGGCAATCGCTTAATCTATTGTACACTTTCGCGAATAGCTTAGTAAACTGTGGCTATTGCACCCAGTAAAAGCACACAACGGAATAGCTTAGCTCTGTCTGGAGGCCGTCCATATAATCCAATCACTCGCCCACGCACTTCATTTCCAAATCATCGTCTTCTCGTCGACGGCAGACATGGCGGCTACACCATCGCAAGTTTTATCTTTCGGTAGTTTGGTGATGACGCTGTCGGAGGATGAATTAGTCTGCGCAGCTTTCTTCTGTACGTGCCTAGCCTTTGCACTGGTGAACTGCTGTCGCAATGCAGCAGAGGCGTTCCTGTCAATTTAAATTACTTTTTACATTTTTTGCTGCCTGGTTGCTGGTGCTCCTTACTTTCTGTCCTCTTTCACTCTGACATTGTGGTATGATTCAAGTAAAATTTTGGCCGCATCAAGTGTTAGTTTCATTAACTATTTTAAGGAAAGCATTGACTAAAAGGCGATGGGGTGAGCAATGGTGCTTTGGAGGTGGGTAGGTGAGTAGGTGTGAGGGACGCGAAGGTCGAGATTAATGGAATAAATAGAAGGAAACAGCAAGTGATGCGCATAATCCACTAGAATTAGAAATATCCACAACAGTTATCTCCTCCAGTTCACTTTACTTCCCAACATTCGACTGTCGTCTTCCTCGCCAACTAGCCAAATGCTCTCGCTTTCAATGAATTTAGACCTTGCATAGAGTCGTCGGGATGACATATGCGACAAGTGACCATGTGACCATAGGTGGCACAAGCATAGGCACTGAAAGGTGATTATTTCAGGTTAAAATTATTTCCCAGCAGTTTCTTAACCCACCCAAAAGAATTCTGCATGATTTTATCGAGTCTGCGCAAAACTTCTCAAATCGTGTTATTTAAAGCAGTCGACCTCTCTGCAACCCGACTACTCACAGTCATTCCAGCTCTAGACTTATTGGATGTTGTCAAGGAAACCGACATTTATCAATCACTGGAAGCTGAGCCGAGAATGCAGCACCGATAATTCTATCTTAAAAGCATTTGGTTTTCACCGGGAAAGACTTACCTAACAGAGGAGATCAAGTGACTAAGACGGGTGCCATTAGACAAGAAGAGGAGACGGTGGCACACAATGGGTTCATCTGTCTGCCAAGCATTCAATGGCCTAAAATACGCCACAGCTGTGTTGGACATAGAAATTGAAATGAGGAACTTCAGGATCTAGAACTTCGTCACTATTGAGCGGTGGGTTAACCACATCTCAAGAACTCATTTAACAGTGGTGGTGTCGACCCACTCCAGAGAAAACTGACACAGGAGCACAGTTGCTAGCAGTTGGTCAGGTTAATGATCAGTTGGTTTGCCGGTTCGACCGGACAGGCATTCCATAATTTGCGTGACTGAGTGACAGGCTTACAATTACTCAGCAAACCCATCGTAGTGCACAATGCAAGCAATGAAATTGCAGCACAACGAGGCCGGCTAATGGGGTTTTAATCCCTCTCAAGCAGCACCTTATCAGCGTCTGCCAGTGTAGTGACTACTGCATTTTCTTTAACTGTAGTGTCATTTTGACAACGCGAAACATTCATACCATCGTATCGAGGTGTGGTCAGTAAGTGGATTGCGCATGCTTTATTCGAGCAAGCATTCTCACTCCTTCATGGGCAGCCAGGCATGCCGCTCAATGCAGACGATGGAGAATGGCAAATATTCAGACTTGTAGTTAATCTTGGGGCACGATTGGGCGTAGCAGTCCATGAAGTCTACATAGATGGGAACTATCTATCTATAAGTTTGCTGGAATTGTTGCACACAGGCAATTTCTCTGCAATAACGTCATGTCATCATTACTGCGACAATTGATGAGCCAGCTACATCGCACTTCTCACATTTCGGTGACGACAATAATGTCAGGCAACGAATGCGTCAGCGAGACGTCAATCTGTGCCTACTTGTCAAAAAATCAGCTTATCGGGCAGCTGTACTTCCTTAAGTAACTAGTTTGTGGCTATTTAATCTTGACCACCAATCATTTCACTGCAATATTTCATAGGTTATTCACTAAATTTTACCTCAGGCTTTCACTTCCTCGCATCAAGTAGCGAGAGAGTGGACAGGTGGCACTCTGCAATGGTGATGTAATAAACGAGACAGAGTGATGCATGTTATGCTAGTCCAGAGTGTCCACCCCTCCCTCGCAGACGAATGACGGATGCGTGTTCGCCAAAAGCTTCTAGCCAAACAGTGAGGGCTACTTAGTCAAGTGTATACATAGCAATTGGGCCGACGTGCTGAAGCGGCTGGATATGCGACCTCATTAGTAGTTGGGGTGGTGGTTAATCCTCATCACCCTGCCCCATTCATCTTGTCACCCACGAAGGAAATTGTTACCCACTTGCATTTAATCCACTGCTTTCAAGGAATCGAATATCAAATGGAAAAAAATGAGCATCAAGCCCACTGGCACACCTCCGCGGATATGCCGGTACACTACTGCTGACATTGTAGCTACAAATTGTACACACGGCAGCAGCCTCACTCTACGTGGCAGCTGTGCCTCAGACGGTGTGCATCGATGCTGCATGCACGTGGCTTCTGCAGGGTATGCAACCATGGTGTGCCTCTGTTTTGCACTCATTTTCGGCTCAGTTACGGGACAGGCAATGTCTGCACAGTCTACCTGCTTTGAGTAGGCAGGTGTGCGCCGCCTGCTTTGGAGCGTGCAAGAGATTGACGTTTATCGACTCTTCCTTGATTCTCACTTCCATGGGACGAGTAGGGGAAACGCAGTTGGGTGTCAATCTCCATCGTTGGCGATGCAGTAAATGGAACAAACTGAAGAGGGTTATTTCTCCTCATAATACATGCTCCTCTCTCCATGATAGATGATGACAAGGGTTCCGAAACGAGACTCGTGCTTATCAAACACTTCCTTTATTCAAGTAAACTATTTTTTTTCTAACAATTGCATGCTGCGATTCAGCCAACGTAGAGGGATGCGTCTCTACTTTTTCTCATTTGCATCAATCATGGCAAAAATGCTCATGAGTTGCCAGTGGAATCTTCAGCACCAGTATTTGACTGCGATCTGGATGGGGGCATGGTGAAGTAAAATAAATAGACACGATAGAAATTAAGATTTGCCTTTTTTTCCAAATTGTGGTTTGACTTAGGTTGCATGAAAAGGGAAAGTAAGGCAAATGACTAAGTTGATGAGTGGAGTTGACTCAGCTCTTGCTCTCCTCCGAGTAGCTAACATCTACGAGTGTGCACAGGTGAAATCTTTCTGAGCCGGTGGGCATCGTGAGGATGAGAAGGCGATGAGGTGGGTGAACAGGTGGTGTGTGGGGATGGTTAAGGTGAATGGTGTTCCGTCGCTGCATTCGAGGTGCCTTAGCGGCCTTTTGAAGCATCAGTCTTGTTTACACATTGGCAATACCATAAGTGATATTCTGAGTGAACGGCATCGGAAATTACCTGTGCAAAGCAGTTTGGAACTCTTAGCAGATAAGAGCTAGGATGCTCATCAATGAAGAGCAAAAGGACATTAAAGAAACCAATTTATCCGTTTTCTGCGCCACTTTAGTTTTAAGTGAACTTCTTAAACTACGTTGCTGCATTAGGTCACTTAGGGCATAGCTTAGAAGTCACCTTTGAAATCTGCTGTTTTGGAGTAACCGTTCTTGCCACTGCAGCATGCACTGTGTGTTGGCCGAGTGAGTGAATAGTGCAGATCGCTTCTTAGCCGGTGACCTATTCTATTTCGCAGTCTATTTAATACTGCCAACAGCAAGCGCGACCCACCTGGCATGTCAACTGGCACTTGCGCCAACAATGCCAACCAACGCGGATAGGCAGGTGCGTGGGTGACAGTAAATAGCGTGAACATTTTGGTATTTGAGACGAATTCCACCTCTGATGTGCATTTGCTAAAGCGACTCGCGTTCTGTCTGTGACCAAACACTCTTCTGCAATTATCTTCAAATCCCTATATAAAAGGCTCTCATAAGTCGGCCTTTACTTGGACGTGTCCTTCCAATCCTTATTGCTTGTGCTATCGGCACTACAATCTAGAGAAGCACCCAACCCATCACTCAATGATTGAGTCAACTTTGTACACACGATATCCATATTTGCCAAGATTGCATTTAAAAAAATTACAGTATACACCTATCTTTTGCTGTGGGTGAATTATGATGGTTTTGTAATCACGTCGTGTAGAGAATAAGGAACGTGAATGCTCATCTGGGATATGCTACAGGAGGCGCAATGGTGATAGTGGTGAAACACTAGAGTTGCTGCTCTACTTTACGGCAATTCACTCCTCCATACTTCACTTCATCTTACCCTGCGCCTCTCCATTATTCTAAATTTTCCTCCACTCATTTGTGCTAGTTTGTGCAGTTTAATAATTTTTACCACATCGTGTCCGATTGCATCGCATTGCATTGCCTTCGGTTGCATTGGAATATGAGGCGGTTGGGGTGATGTCGATGAATCATCTGAAGACACACAGATGCGACCACATTAATTATTCAAGGATTGTAGCTCCTAAGATTATTTATCAGGCATAGCTATAGTCGATCCTGCGTGCGTAAAAATCGACTTCATCAATTTCACTTAAAATACGTTCATTTTGATCATAAATTAATTCACAACTTTCACTTCACTCAATCCTGTAGGGCTTTAATCGTTTCAATGAATGGCTGACTGATTGATGGAAATGCAGCTAAGTTCATGTATCGATGTCATAGAGAAGGCAGTTACAGATACCGAGGATCTTCTACAAGACAGGATTCATAACACAGTGAAAATCCGTGAAGACGCATTTGCGACGCTAGAGCAGTAACTGTTGTGCGTTCTGCAAATACCTCGTCGCAAAGGATTGCAACAATTTGCTCTTTACTTCCCATTTAGTGTTGACTCTGTGCTCTAGTAAACCAATTACTACAAAGAACGCATTTGACTACTTATCTGCGCACAGTCACTGTGGAGCACATATTCCTTCTCCATGCCATCCGATCACTCTGGCAGCATCGCTAGTTCCCTGACTGTTAGTGAGCCACATGGATAGCAGCGACAAAGAGGAGGAAGAGGCTATGGAATGAGCCCTTCTATACAAGATTGCGACATGCGCCAACTCGAGAAGTGGATTGTTAAAACAGAAAACAGACATTTAAAAAGAAGTTGACCCACAATGAGCAGCAATGCTACTTGAGAAGAAGGAAAACACAAAGGTGTGGACGCAACACCCTTCGTTTCATGTACTTTGCTTCAACGCACAGGTTCACTTGCCAATGGGAAGCAAGATTCTGTCACTAATTTGGGCAATATTAACGTCTAGGAGTACATATTTGTAGTCGTAAAAAGCGTACTTTTCCTCTTGTGCTCAAAATGCGTTTCATCAAAAATCTGACAGGAGCAAACTGGAAGAAATCGCAATGAGTTACTAAGTGTAGCACAGCCGGTAAGGAAATTTGAGGGTAAGAAATGTTAGCAGCGAACATTCGGTAGGTGTCAGCGGTTGCTTCGCGTGGATGCCCGTGGATTTGTACACCACTGAGGTTATGCTACGCCAATTCGGGTTAGTACATGTGTAGGTGACAGATGTGGAACGCTCGGAGCCGCTGGTCACTTTGTAACAATTCGATCTTCTGCAATTCTTTAAATCGCCTCTACCACTCTTGCTCACTCGTTTGCGCTATTTCATACCGTCGATTCCTATCCCACATAATTGTATCCCTTTGCATTGTGTTCGATTGTGAAGTATAGTCTGCATGCATTACTCTAATGAATGATGCAATACTATAGGAATTGACAGCGGCATTGGTGGTGGAGGAAGACGTCGCAGTAAAAGTAGTATCGACGGCTTCATATGAAGTTAATTGAGTGCAAACGCATTGAAGTTCAGTGCGATGTGGCTGTTTAGTCTGCTGTCACAAATTTCCTGTCAAATGCACGAAGTGTTGCAAAGTGAGTTGTAGAGTGGATACGCATTGGCGGATGCAAACGGATAAATATTGTTCATTTGCGGCACCAAAATTTTGTGTGCATCCATTTCGACCTAATCTCTTCTAACAATTTTTGCACTTTTCCGTTTACTGGTAGAGCAAACGCCGTTTGCAATTAACGAGAATTCTGTTCGCTGTTGCATCAATCGCTCCAGTGAACTCACTGAGATACTTGGATGTGCTCATTCACTACCTGACTGCACCATCTTTACATCGCGGGCGTAATTAGGACTCATGAGCATTACAACATGCTCCATTCTGCCAAGATGCCTCAACATCAGCGTGGCAAAGTAGAAAAGGAAGAGTTAGTGGAATCAGTCTTAATGAACACAGATTAGGGCTTACAAAGACAGCACGCAAACAGTAAAAAACATTTGCCGTTCTGTACATTAATTAGCCCTCTTTAAATTAGTTAGCTTGTTAAAGCCATTAGATATGCTGCGCATATTGGTAATTCCAGTTGACTACATGTACCACTTGGTGTTTCTTCCTCCTACTTATTCGATTGATCTCGACCACCACCTCCTACAGGTGACTATCGCGTCCCTCACACCTACTCATCTACTCACTTCCAAAGCACCATTGCTAATTTCAATCCCTTCAACATGATGCTTCTCAAATTGGGTAATAAAAATTAGCATTTGATGTGTCCCAAAATTTATTTAAATCATACAACTATGCGAGAGTAAAGGATGACAGGTGGTAAGGAGCACGAGCAGCCAAGTAGCAGAAAGAGGAACAAAAAACAGTATCTAAGTTATTTTAACTTGACAGTAACACGCATACTGTCACCATGTCACCATGTAGACTGCACTGCGGCAGCAATTCATTAGTGCATAGACCGGGTCATCGCCAAGTCACCGAAGCAATCATCCGAGTGTGTTGGACGCAAACACGTGGAATACGTGAGACTATGTAGGCTATCTGCTCCTACTCTGCTCTTTTTACGGGTGTGGAGGTCAAAGAGGAGAAACGAAAGCTGCATTTCTGCATTTAGAGAAGGTGTGCAGCAGAACTGGTGCTATGAGTAACGAGGTGACGTAGTGATGTTTAAGCACGTTTAAATAAGGACCGGTGCTGTTGCTCCACATCCGCTGTCTCTGCAATTAACGCTTCTGCAACACTCCGCCGAATTCCACGACCAGAGTGATCACAGCATCATTAATGGTGACGGATATCTAGCCACTTCGTCAGGTCATCGCACTTGCGTCATATGTGCGTGACCAATCAGTATTCCAAGTTAGAGGAGAATCGTTCATCGAACACGTCTTTGGCTGCCGACCTGCCGTCAAATGAGATTTATAAAAATCGACCACCTAAAGCTGCTACCAACCCGACAAACTCAAGGCGTAATAAAAAGCGTTAACTTAGTGTATTCTTACTAGGCTTAGTTTCATCATTAGGTTGAGGTCTATAGGCAGCACAAAGGGCAGAAAGGTCAACCTCAATTCACGTTGCGCACATCCATCCACCTCAGAATTGCAGGCTAGCTGAATAGCCACGCCCAAGTTTTGTGGCAGCCACTTCTCGCCCAAAGCGAATTTGAGCACGATGTACTGACTGACAACAAAGGTTATGCAGTAGTAATTTACTAGAATAGGCCTGCCTCTCGATTCAAGCAACGCAGGAGAGAGTACGAGATTCTATTTCTTTGGTCACTGACCCGTCCGGCGAAATGACGGTGGCGCATTGTTTTTTCTGCTTGGTCACTTTTTCCGACATCGTCTGCACATAGATGCTCAAATGCGCCTTGGCCAAGAAGGAGCTGCAGCGAAAATTTGAGTGCGTCCATTCAGTTAGACTTACATTCTGTGGTGGATAGGCGTACGTAATGTGGATTCCCATTAGGCCATTCCAATCTTCGTGCTGTCGGTCAAGTTCAACCTGGTCAGGAGGCTGTGCATCGTAAGGAAAAACAAAATTAATGCTTCGATTACGCCTGGAGATTGTTTGATTGGTAAAAGCGTTCAGTGGTTGGTTTTCAGACATGTTGCAAAAAATTCGGCGTCCATTCATTCCTGCTTAGCCGTAGTTTTCTTAAAGCTAGTAGCTTGAGCACAGGTAGGCGACATTCACCATTACTAGTAACATGGGCAGCGAAGTAGCTTGATGAGGATGAAGGACGTTAAGAGAAGGCCCGGCGATGTCGCTGCTTCATTGCTGCCTCTGTGATGGTTGCTACTGCGTGGAGGCTGTGGTGCATGCACACGCGCAGCTCTGCTGATCAGAAGGGTTGGATTAACCACCTTCACAGCCGCTTTTTCACGTCGGCACATTTGCTATTTATATATATGCTGGACTAAGTAGTTCTCAATGCTAGCTGAGAAGCGTTCGACGAACACGCATCTTAAAGTGGAACTGTCTTCACCTGCCTTCGATTAAGAAGCGGACCCTTTCTTCCTGCTCTCAGTTACTCGTTTTGAGGGGAAGAAAGTCGAAAATGTGACACATTTCAATGCATTTGTTAGAGGACAGGAGTTAACAAAGGACAACAATCTAGCTGTTTCATTTGCAAGTAGCACAAGCCTTACTGCCCGTGTAAATCAGCGTGTCCAAGATTAATGCGACCGGGGCAGAGAAGGGATGTAATAGCCAAAGAGCTACGATGGGATGATTCATTCGAATGTACAAGGTGTTGGTCTAGAGGCAGAATTATGAGAAAGGGGAGAGAGGTCAGAGTCTGCAGTCGCATACTCATAGAGTGGAAATTGTAGGTCCGTAATTCCTAGTTTTAATATAATCTGTAACTCATTATCCCCTCCTCTCAGCTTTGTAGCCTCCTCCTCCTCCTCCTGATAAAAGAAATAAAAGACAAAATAGATAGATCGAATTTTAGCATTTGGGTTTGAGGTGCAGAGCAATATTTTTGTTCTTGGGAGGCAATGAGGAGCACAAGTGGACCCTCGTGCACTCGAACACATCTGCCACGTCTCAATAACAACGATAATTGGTGGTTGACCTGGATCCCAAACGCTCCACACTTGGTTCATTTCAGTGACAGCTCTCTAGCCACGGGTATTACGGATAATGGCGATAGCGTTTCTCTTCAAGGACCTAACACAGTTCTACTCCTCCCTGTTTGTTTCCACATAAAACAGCCATTGATGTAACACGTTTAACGAAAGTTAATTTAAAAATGGAAAAATATGCCCATAATGCTTAGTTTTATTCAAAGTAGGGCAGGAGTTGCATGACTAGCCTGCTAAAGTGTCGATGTACAATTTAACAGAATAACTTCCAAGCTTAGAATGATTGCAGTCTCTGTTTGTGCTACTAAAGTCATTGGAATAATTTATCAGTGATTTTTAACTTTCATTCGGTGCCTGTATGACCGAAACTGACGCTCCTTTCCATGAGGGCCGATTGTTTGTCCGATTGGCCTTTCTGCTGCCTCAGCACTGTTTCGTGCCGTGATGGACTTTGGTAAAGCGGGCAACCAAGTGTTCAGAGACGAGTGTGTGTGTGTGTGTGTATTTTCTTTTGCTCATGGCGAAACTGCACCTGTATCGACTGACTTGCAACTTATCCAAAACGAACACACTTAATTCTCGCTCTCAGCATCAAGCAGTTTGAGAGGTGTGTCATCTGTTGCTTGACACTCATTTGGCCACATTAACCGTTGGACGCCTGTGTTACTGTGCCACTGAAATCCTTAAAACTTAGGTTAAGTCGACCATTTTCGGCAGGACTGCCATCTTCATCCTCCGACAGTGTCATCACCAAACTACCGAAGGATGAAACTTGCGACGGTGTAGCTGCCTTGCCTGTCGTCGACGAGAAGACGAGGATTTGGAAGTAAAATTGCGCGCGAAACAACATCCAATCACTCGAGGGTGACGGACGCGAGTAGATGGATTATATGGACCGCCTCCAGACAGAGCTAAGCTCTTCCGTTGTGTGCTTTTACTTCGTGCAATAGCCACAGTTCACTAACGAATTCGCGAAAGTGTACAATAGAATAAGCAATTGCCACCCCACCTTGGCTAAGAAGCCTCATTCACTCATTGTCTGTCTCTCATATCTTCAGTGATTTTGGTCCCTTCGCCTACTTATTGCAATTGAAGCGCAAGATGTAGCGAAACCGCTTTCTTGAGTCATGCGATCATACAAAAGGGCAAAAAGCTGGAGGGTGGTAAAGAGGGGACAAATGAGGACACTTGATCCTCGCTCATCATTGCACCAGAGAAGCTTTAGTATTGAGTCTGCGACGCTTTTCAATGGATTTGTTAATTCCTGTGACTACATTCGTTCATCCCCTTTCTCTCGTGTTCATGCATAGGTTTTTAATTCTTAAAAAGACTAGGATGAGGGCAGACATGGATTATTCTTTATCGTGATATGATGTTAGTTCAGTGAATATTCCACTTTGCTGAAGGCAGATGAAGACTGTTCGGCAGCCCGAGACGTGTTCGTCGAACGCATCTCGTCTAACTTTGAGGACTAATTAGCTAAAGCGTATATAATGCAAACGTGTTGACCTGACGAAGAGGCTGTGGTCAGTCTGGCCGTAGAATTCAGCAGTGTTGCAACAGCACTAATCGCATTAACAGTGGCGGTGGAGCAACAGCACCGGTTCTGGATACTGACACCCACCTGCATCCAATCTACTCGTTTTGAGCGAAAGAGAACCAAGTAAGGAAAGGCGAACTCCGCACCTTTACACACCCTTGCGAATGCTGCCTCGATAAGTTTTGAGACTCGATGAACTTTGTCCTCACAAGCATCCAGTGAAAATCACCGTCTCATGTCGATGCGTACACTTCTTGCATGATTGATGTCATGGGAGGTGCCCTTTCGACCCAAGCAAGTTCTCGTAGTCTTCGTAGCCTTAGGGATCCACTGGGCACAGAGGAGGCAAGAGAAAACAAGCATAAAATCTTCTCCGCCTCACTGCTTGCCAGTAAATAGCTCTCGTGATTTCGTCTTCGAGAATGCCGTGTGAGGCCTATTTTAACAACGCCCCAAGCGGCATCAATCGCATAACTTGAAATCGAATTTTTCGAAGTAACAAAATGAAAGTATTGCTTAAAGAGCTGATCGCAATGCGTGCAAAGGTCATGGAATTCGTCCCTCCTTCTTGATCTCTACACTCTTGGAAAAAGCAGGTTGTGAGCGGTTGGTACACAAAGTCTCATAGAATCCAATCGCTCGAGTCTGGCGCGCTCGGGTTATTGGGAGCTGCTGCACACGCAGTTCATTTTCGAATCCTCTTCTTCTCGTCGACGACAGATAAGGCAGTCACATCGCTGCAATGTTCATGCTTCGGTGACTTTGCGAAGACACTATCGGAGGATGAAATGGTCTGCGTAGACTTCTTCTGCACATACCGAGGCTGCGCATTAGTAAAGTGCTGCTACCTGGCAGCATACCGGTTTTCTTGCCTTGTTTTGATGTTTGGCTGCTCGTGCTCCTTACCTTTTATCCGCTTTAACTTTCGCATAGTGGTATGATTCAAATCAAGTTTCGTCCAATTCAAGTGCTAATCTTCATTACTCATTTTGGGCGCACAAAATGAAGGGAATGGGATGAGAAATGGTGCTTTAGGGTGGGTAGGTGAGTATGTGTGAGGGACGCCATAGTAACCTGTAGGAGGTGGTCAGGATTAATCAAATAATTAGGAGAAGGAAGCAGTAATTAATGCGGATAATTCACTAGAATCACCAATATGCACAACAGTTGTCTCCTCTCAATTTCACTTCACTTTTTAGCATCGGACCGTCAGCTATCTCTCCCAGACGGAATGAAGTCTGTGACAAACCAGACAAAGGTGTTTGCCCAGCCAGCATAGGCATAGACATAGACACAGAGGGGTGATTACCTCTGAAGGATTTTACCTCTACATTTTAGTAGTTGTTGAGGTATTGCCTGGTCGTATTATTTGGAGCAGTCGACTTCTCAGCAATCCGGCTACCCACAGTCAATTCAGCACTAAACCCTCGGATGTCGGCAAGGTGAATACATTTTCATGTTACTGGGAGCTGGTCAGAAAAGGCAGCGCTGAAGACTCTATCCCATAAGCATTTGGTCTTCACTGGGAACGAATTGCCTAACAAAGTGTATCAAGTGATTAAGACAGACGCCTTGAGACAAGAAGAGGAGACAATAGCTTAAATTGGGCTACAATAAGCCACAATTGTGTTGGGCGTCACCATTGGGTGGTAAGGTAAACAAATTGCCAGTTCTCAAATTTCACTGATGATATCGACGCACTCCAGAGAACATTGACAAAGTAACACAGTCGCTAGCTGCTTGTTAGGCGGATTTTCAGTTGGTTTGTCGATTTGGTCAGTCAAGCACTCAACAATTTGTGCGACAGAATGGCAGGTTGTGTGCAACCTCAACGAACTCTTGTAGTGAGATTTGTCCATCTAAGTTGTCAATTGCTATTTAATCATCATAATCACCAACCCATGCCAAGATATAAGTCTCTTTGGGACTTTTCATCAGTTGGAGGGTCATTTGGTTAGTTGATAGATTAGTCAGTCAACGTGTCAACAATTTGTGCAGTAGCTAATTTGAAAATTCGCTTTCTCTCTCACTTGGTTGCCAGCCTGTCTAGCTGGTTGGCTGGAAGCATGTTTTGAGCATTGCAAGTTAGCTGAGTGGGCAAAAGAAGCAGGTGGTGAGCCGCCATTAAATCAAGGTGCTGAGTAGCCGCTGTTTAACCCGGAGCCACAGTCACGCCCTACAGTCAGTTTGTTATCGACTCGACCAGCCAATTGAACCACAGATCTGCAAGTCAACGGGGGATGCCGAATGGTGCAGTAATAAGCGATTACAAGCAAAATGGGAAATGACTAATTGACATTAGTGATGCACACACGAAAGTTGGCAGTGGTGACTTCTTAAAGACTGTATCTGAACTTTTTAAGGGAGGCCGTGGAATGAATACGTGACTGCGTAAAATGAGTTGACAAAAAGGCATATCGTGGGAGTCTTTGACGTCGCACTGGGCCACATCGCCACATCATGACATTGGTTAATAAAGGGAGAAGATTGTGCTCCCATGTCTGGGTGGACGTTGGTCCATTCATTGTTTGGATGTACTAGTAACATTCACTCTCTCTCACTAGTCGAAAGTCCAAGATGGATATTCCGAATATTTGACATTAGATTCTATTTCACACTTTAGTCCTCAGTAAAACGGGCTGTTTAAAGGTGACCTCAGGGGGGTAGGGTTATTTGGAAGAGGTACACCTCCCCTCTTAGTCCGAAGAGGATGCCAGGTTCTCAGAGGGGGTTGACTGTAATTGCACTCCTCTATAGAGAGCCAAGTACGCCTCTCAAGTGAGGCGAAGGATGAAGGTGAATATGCAGGCCTATAGTTTATTATGGGGCAGGACCAGGCGTACAAGCCCATGGTGTAATATGTGGAGTTGACGTAGATGTGTAACACCTCTCCGTAGGCTTGTTGGAGTTGTCCAAAATCAACAATTTTTTTGCGACAAGTCATGTCATCTTCGCCCCGACGACCGATGAGCCAGCCATATAGCCCTTCCAACACTTCGGTGAATTGATGATGAAGTCAGACAACGAATGCATCTGCGAGACGTCTTTCCGTGCCTATCTGCCAATCAGTCAGCTTGCTTGTTTACTTCCATGGAAGGACATGTGTGTGTCCGGCTTATGACTGAACTAACCAGACTGTGGGAAGGAGACCGCAACAAGACCAGAAAGTTTCTTGCTGAGTGTGGTGCGCTTTGTGTGGCTCACGTAGTTTTGCGTCTTTAGTAAAAGAGGGTAAATAGGCAGATGCTTAGAAGTTGATTTAAGTACTGCAGCTCATCGAGAGTAGCGATCGCGGCGTCCACTTGTTCCCCTCTTCAAGAAGTCCGGCTCCCTCTGCTCTCCCTTCTTCTGCTCATTCATCCGATCCTGTGGTGCCCTAACAAGTCCTTACCAGTCAGTACTTTAAATTCAAAACCCATGTTCGTAGCTCTCATTTGAGCATTCAACAGCATTTACACTGATGGCGCCCATGCTACTCATCTCCATTTCCCTTAAGCACACGCTACTCATTTATCTTCTGACCCGTTAGGCTAACCCAACTATCACGTTAACCAACTATCTCAAACAGTGGTAACTCAGAGGAAGGCGAAGGCAGCTACTTACAGCAATAGAATCTGACTAGCGAGTGGGTTTTAACACCACGGAAATTGAGAAAACTCGCTTGGTCAGAAGGACACCTCTATAGGCATCCCACTTGCAAGGAGTAGGCGCAGCGAATGCGATAGTAAAGTGGACCGGATGATTGTAAGGACGAAGTTGGGCAAGGCCTAAAATTTATCGAATGGCAGACGTACCCTTAAATAGTCAAGTCTATTGATACTTGCCCATCGTATTGCTAAGCACGAGACTGAAACCTCGTATCTCGGTCGTCTGATGCCATAACTAGACTTGTGGGAAGTAAGACATCGCACACCCTTAAGGCATGCGTTCCTACCAGGTCGCCTTGCAGGGTTTAAGCGCATCATGAGAAGCTTCCTGCGATCCCGTAGGCGTCTTGCAGTTGCTCAAAGCTCTCAATTAGGGGAACGTAATGTGTGTTATCGTATGCTTTGTTCAGTCATCAGTCTAATGCACTCATTCTCGTCTAAAAAAGAATATGCTCATTTGGTTTGACAGTATCACAAACGAATGAAAAGTAGGTCAACCGGTTTGTCTTTTTCTGTCGCTTCTTTTTATGATCGCTCATTGTTATACCCATCCGCTTCCGAAAGGACCCTTCTAGAGGAACGCTATAGACAGTATTGATTAGAACTAGGGAACCGATGCATTAAGCTGCTGTGGCTGCCAAAATTTTAGCGAAATCCAAGTTTACTGACGATCACTCAAAGGTGGAAAGCAATCGGCTACCATCAATACACTCAACAGACATCGTCCAAAGCCCAGACTCCCACCCAGACGTCTCCGCTACTGTCGTCGATGCGACCGACTTGCAGCGCTTTGTCAAGCGTTATGTGAGGACATCACAGTCGATGCGAAACCATTCGTTGACCAGCGGACCAGAATATCAATGAGATGGTCATGTGTCCAACTAACCAATGGGTGTGACTGTGGCTAGAGGTGAAAGTCTTTCATCTACGTTCTGTCTTCCATTTTGATGCAAAAACTGATAAAAGTAGATGCATTACCTTAATAACCGGACTTGATGGCCACCTTTCCTTTTCCCCACTAGTCAGTGTCAAAGCGGTCACTTTCTGGCAGCTCTTTTGCATGGCATCAGCAACAGCGGTGCAACACGACAGGGCAAGCTGACGAGGTCGAGATCACTCCAAAACAACACCCCATCAGCGTCAGCCAGTGTGGTGACTATTGCGTCTTCTTCCATTGTGAATTGTCCTTCGGACAATGAAATACCATTTGATCTTCTACTATCCTGTGGTAGTTGCCATGAGGAGAAGGCTAAAACAATGAGTTGTAGCCATTGAGCCACAGATCAGGCTAGATCCACGAGTTAATCCCTTCATTTTCGCGACTGCAATGCACTTAGCACCTCTGATTCCCAAGCAATATTTAAACACCACACGCGCACAAACGAATTCCAAAATCAAATAGCTTAACAAATGGAACTCAGCATCCTTACACTTTCAACCTTATAAATACGGAACAATACCTCGCCCTCCTTCTCATCCTCACAACCGATGCAACAACAATCGGTTTGTCAGTCGCATCGTCGCAAACTTCACACTTTGCTGATGTGAGTTCGATGTTGTGGGACAAAGAAATGGTCTACGCAGCATTTCTGCTTGCGTACGCGACCTTTGCATTGCTAGATTAAAGCAGCACAATGAGCCTCACTCTCTTCTCACTTGGCCAACAATAACACCGCCTCGTACATGGTTCTGCATGTGGGGGATTGTTTAATGCATTCGAACCATTGTCAACCGTAGGCGTGCCCAGTTCGCTAATAAATTCGCAGCTTTGTACATCTGATAAGGAGGAAAGGTGATCCGAGACTGTGCAGACTCCATCAACAGAAGCTGCCGTCGGCCTCAGTGGACCAAAATGCTACTAGCTTTGCAATGTCATCTCTTTTCCAACAACCCACATTGATGATGCTGTTCCCATGGCAATTGCATTTAGTCAACCTGAACTTAGAAAGGCCGACCCATCTTCAGCAGCGATCCACAATAGCAAACATCATGATTGGGTAATGTAAAATTAACTTGCCAAACAAAATGCGTCAACTGGCAGCACTACAACAGCTAACACACATACGAACTTAGTTGCCCTTTTAGTCGTCCATAACAACAAATCAATGCGCGAAATTGCCATCACCGCACGAGGAGACGTTGAGCCAGCAGAAATGTCAGTCAAACCACCGCGTCGTCACCTTAGAGCGAAGCGTCAATGTGGTCATGGCAACGACAATTAAAAACAAGGGATGATTTGTGTGATAAGAGTAGCGCATTGACAAGCACAATTAATACAATTTTTTAAGTGTATTAAGTTGTGCGAAGTGGCATTAGTGGGTTAGCGATGCCACGCATAATGACAAATGCAACAATACATATTTTAGTGCAAATATTTTAAGCACCGAATTTATATTTAACTGAAATTGTGATGTGCATACTTAGAGCTGCTTTGGCTATCAAAATGAGATGCTGCTAAAAGTGAGTTACTTGATCCCAAAATGTTACCTAAAATCCTGCATTGGCCCAATGAAGTGAACTCATATCCTGACTACTCACGGCAAGGTGGAAAGCATTGCGTGGAAACGATTCTGTGAATGGGTTCACTCCTCCATCTCCAGACCTGTTCGCACTCGTTACCCGGTCGTAGCAGTTATGTTGCGTTGTGAGTAACTAACCAAGGCGACATTGAAATGAATGAATGGATGGACGTGGTGGATCAAGGTGGGTGACTACTTGGTCCAAATAAGGGATAACATGCTACTAGTGAGTCACACAAGTGGTAAAGTTCCAAAGATACTTCATCCCCTACTGGCCTTCACATAAATTTTAGATAACTGGCAGACCTTTGCATTTACCGCTTAATGAATTGTTGACGAATGCACTCAATCTCGTCTAAATAAAGAGTATGGATCCTTCGGTTTGACGGTACCACAGACGAATGTGAAGTGGATCAACCGGTAGACGCGTGGTGGGTGCGTGAAAGTGTGAGTGGGCTACATGTAGACCTGACCTGAAACTTTGCAGTCATAATGTGTAAATACATAACGATGGGGTTGGAGGCATGCGAAAAGTGCAGGTTCGCTGACAACTCCTGCATCGTGACCGGGTAATCATCCAGTACAAATACATTGCGAAATATTGATAGCACAATCTACTGAAACCTCTTTTATACGGTCTTTATCCGAATGGAGGGAACGCGTTGCCAAATGCTCCCTCCTCTCCAGCTACAAATCGCGTCACCCCATTTTCTCCCATGTCTCTTCTTTAAACGTTTGCTCTCCTCACCTCACTCTCACTACATGACCACAAAATACACATCAAATTCAATTAAGAGTCGAAAGGAGGCTTTTATTAAGCACAGCATCATTCACTGGATTCGTTACATTCGATCCATGCTCGCAACAGCGACTCACATCGCCTTCCGAACAACTCGCTGCCACGCACAAAAAACTCAAGTCTTTGTCTTTGCTCTTACGAGCAATAAGCTAACCAGATCGCTACCCTCACGTAAAGACATTGTAGAAAGAAAGTTGCTGTTCTAGTTCGTTCTCCCTAGGCGAGCGTCGCACTGCTTAAATAATGGAACGTAATCAACTTGGAGCTTGCAGGTTCAGCCTCTTCGCAATCTGAGCTCATTGTCGAACACCATCAATTTTGCCAAAACGTGGGTTTTTCGTGGTAAAGTAGCAAAGCAGACACAAGAAAAAGGTTTTGTAAATTTGATATGAAATTCTTATCCACCTTCCACTTTGATTACTTTCACAACTTCGCACTATAAAGATAATCGAAGTAGAAAGTTGGCGAGAATTTTACGTCACATCTTTAGACCTTTAACTGCGATTGTGTTGATGTTTCGCCACAATATCTCTTAGTTCTTCGGGTATACTCATCTATCAGTTCTAATCCGCCCATCTACAATGAGAAACATCATCGCTAGCATCTTGGTCATGAAGACACCAAGGTCTCAAGGGGTGACATCAACGCCTCCAGAGAACATGGACACTGTAATGGGGTAAGCAGCGATAGGAACTAATCAGTTGAGCAGTTGGTAGTTCAGGTAGATGGTTTGGTCAAACGAGAATGGAGGAACTCATCGGCTAGAAGTCTGAAGTCAGAGTCATCGTCACCCATTTAACGAATGAGTCAAGGTGCGTCTAGGTGAATTGGAACTGGCGAGGAAGCCAGACAGCGGTGAAGGCGCCTACAGATGAGTCCATGTTCTGGGCGGTCTCTATAGAGCATATTGATGGTCACTGATTGCTCTTGACCTGTGAGCGATTGTCGGAAGACTCGGAGTTCGCTGGGATTGCAAGAACCCATAACACTTCGCCCTTTTGAATCTAATCAATACTGTTGCTTTCCTTCTTCTGGTAGGTACAGTTTTGAAAATCTAGACGCAAACGAGCCACCAGAGGTGAAAGTAACAAAGAAATATCTGAAGGTTTTTTTCGATGAACGCCTTCTCGCATGTAAGCGAAGAGCACGTGGATGATACCATAAATCAAAGCCTACGACGGTATCACGGATATGTAGAGACTGTGTCTCGATTCTCAGTTCTTGATTGTCGAGAGTCCTGTGTTTCATGTGTGAGATCCTTCAAGCGATATCCAGTCTCCCACAGCATGGTGTTATGAACAATAATTGACACGCCTTCCAAGCTGCTTTATGCTAGTGTTGCAACCAAAGAAAGGGTTGACTAGGAAGCGAGCTTGATAAATAGCTGAACAACCAGCATTCATGGTTGGTTTTTGGTTTCACTTTACTCTTCCCAAACGAGTGGATTGAGTGCAGGCAGAGGACATTATGCATCACTGATGACATGACTGAGGTTCAGTAGTGCGAATGATGCACGTTCACAGAAGGACGGATGCTATCGCGGAGTGGAAGAGCCGCTGACACACGCTTCTCCGCCGATTTTAACGACCAGATTGACTGCCGCGTTACTTGGCAAAAGAGAGTTCGTCAGGCGCTTCATTACATCGGCGCATCTGCGATAGATATACATGAGTAAGTAGTCCTCAACGTTAGAAGAGACGCGTTCGACAAACACGCTTCATGCTACAGAACCGTCGTCATCTGCCTTCGATGGAGAAGAGTACTTTTCGAATCAGCTCAACTCTCTCGTCACTCTGCTCTGTTTATTGTTTCACCGATGAAGAGCGCTTGCTTCTTGCTCTCAGTCCATTCGTAATAAGGAAAGCAAGGCGGTTATACTTCTCCTACAAGCATTCACACTTATGAGAATCTAGTTCGTTCAGAGTCGTCATTATTGGGATGTGGTACCACTGAGTACCACAATTGCTGACTGCCTATTCACGAAACACAAGGCGCCTGCTTAACTACATTTCTCTCACGTTGTGACCGCAGTAGTTTAAGTCGGATTCAATGCGTGACCAACTTTTTCTTTCGAGCGTTTGCCTAAAGTCAACATCCTGACATGTGTCCCCTATATCTGTAAAGTTGGCATTGAAAGACAAGTGGAACTGTTCGAATTCTCTCGTGTGATGATAATCGGTCTAGTGGGCTGAGCAAGTGCAAATAAAGTCTGCTCGTTGTCCACTTTCATTCCCTACCCTTTCTAAGGGAATAAAAGTCGAGTGTGTCACACATTTCGATGGATTTTCTTGTTTGTTTTACGCCTCCGTGTCTGTACTTAGAGCAGACAACTTCTCGTCTAGCATTAGGGACTACTTCGTCAAGCACACGTGGTGCAAATGTGCCGATATGCCGAAATTGCTTCCGATTTGTCAACGTTGGCAAATGATATGGTGGCGAAATGCTAACTCGGCATTAAAAGGCGTAGTGAAGGGTCTTGATAAATCCGCCTTTCCCTACCCCATTTCCTTGTATTATGGCGCGATAGTTTGCTTTAAATAAGGCTTTTTGGCACATCGAGCCCTAACTTTTGCTACACACTTGAGCAGAATCGGGTTAAAGATAATGACGACAACATGGGTGATTCGCATAATCATTGGTGAGCATGAAGTGAGGCATGGTGGCAGTATCTGTAGCCACAATCACGAACTACTAATCCGCTGGTCAACGAGTAAGCTGTGATATCAATTGATTGCAAGTACAAATGCCTGTAATGCTGTTTTTACGCCGAGGTTGACAATGATGACACAAAATGCAGGCCAACACGCCAAATGGTTCACGCTTGCTGTTCGAGGTAAGACATTGGTCAGGTCACGCGAATGTAGACTCGAATTGCTCGCCTCCCCCTCCCCTTCATAAGTCTGCCACTAAACCAACACCTCGCACATTTGATAGCATCATCCCACAATAACCATTTGACGTTTTGGTCCTTCTCTGACCTGACTGCATTATTCATGTCCACGCTGGCTTACATGGGCAGTGAGGCTTAAGATACCCGCAAATGGAGTAGCTAGATTGTTGTTTTTCGTTTACTCTCGACCTCTGACAGATACATTGAAATGTGTGACGGAGTAAACTTTCTTTGCCAAAAACGGTAGAGTGAGAGCAGACGAAGCGATTACTTTACTATCTTAAAGGGAAATGACGACAGTTCCATATGGAGAAGCGTGTTCGTCGAACGCTTCTCGTCCAACATTGAGAACTACTTAGTCCAGCATATATATAACGAATGTGCCGACGTGAAGAAGTGGCTGTGGTGGTGGCTGATCTGGCGTGTGCGTGCACCTCGGCATCCTAGCAGCAGCACCTATCACGGAGGCAACAACGAAGCAATGGCATCTTCGAGCATTCTCCTAACGTCCTTCATCCTCATCAAGCTGCCTCGCTACTCATGCAACTAGTACTGGAGAATACTACCTACCTGTATTCAAGCCACTCGTTCTGGAAAAGCGATAGCTAAGTTGGAATGGATGAAAGTCAATATTTATTGGAAATGTCAGAAAATCGACCACTGAAGGCTTCTACTAACCAAACAAACTCAAGGCGTTATAAGAAGCATTAATTCCGTTGTTCCTTACTAGGCACATCCTTCAAGTCAGGTTGAAAACCACCGGCAGCACGAGGTGTAGAAATGTCTAACGGAAACCCACATTCTGCACGCCTATCCGCCACAGAATTTGGGTCAAGCTGAATGGACGCACTCAACCTCTGTGGCGGCCGTTTCTCACCCAGAGTGAATTTGAGCATCTGCACGCAGAGAATGTCGGGAAAGGTGACCAAGCAGATGGAACGAGTCGCCACCGTCATTATACTAAGTGAATTGGTGGCCAAGAAATAACTACTCATACTGTCTCTTGCACCGCTCGAGTCGAGAGACAGGCCTCTTCAAACACATTATTGGTGCATAACACTTGTTAGCGGCCAATACTTTCTGCTCGAATTTGCTTCGGGTGAGATGCGGTTGCCACAAAAGTTGAACGTGGTCAATCCGCTAGTCCCGAATTCTGAGGTGAATGGAGGTTGCCAGGCTGCCGGTGGAGCTTAACCTGACGATGAGACTATGCCTAGTAAGGAAACACAAAATTGATGCTTCTTAATACCCTCGATTTTGTTGGGTTGATAACAGCTTTAAGTGGCCGATTTTCTGATATGCTGTTAAATTTTACAACCTCATTGGCAGCTAGAGGCGTGTTCATCGAACTCTTCTCGTCTAACTTTGAGGGCCAATTAGTCAAACACGTGATGCAAACGTGTCAGCCTGACGAAGCGACCAAATGTTTAGCCCTACTAATGGTGCTGTGGTCAATCTGGCCGTAGAATTCTGCAAAGTGTCGCAGCAGCACCAATCACAGTAAAAGCGGTGGTAGAGCAAGAGCACTGGTCCTCCTCCAAATGAGCTTAATCCTCATTACCCCACCTCGTTACTCGTATCACCAGTGATGATTACTGACACCAACCTGCATTCAATCTACTCGTTGCGAGTAAATGAGGGTCAGTAAGGAAGGAAGAAATCCATTCTATTACGCACCTTAATGGATGTGTCAACACACAGCTGCTGACATTGTAACAGCCTCATCCGTCGTGGAAGTCACCGCTCAGTCAATGTTGACCGAGATCGTTTTTGCATCCATTGGTGGCCCCATTGCTAGACAAGCGATGTCTGCACAACTTGCCTACTTGGACAGGCAGGTGTGTGTTACCCGCTACTAACGTCGCTCGATTTTGATAATCCGAGTTGTCTCGGCTGCTAACGTTTCCTTCGCAAGGTGGGAGAGATTTAACAATCATCTACTAAATTTTACCGTCTCATGTCGATGCGTTCACTTCTTTCATGAGTGATATCATGGGAGGTGTCCTTTCCACTCAAGCGAGTTTTTGTAATCTTCGCAGTCTTAGGGATCTACCAAACACAGAATAGATACAAGAGAACAAGTCTAATAGAATCTGTTCCGTCGCACTACTCGTCGGTAAAGAGCTTTCTTGCTTTTGTCTGCAAGCCTCCTGTGCGGTGTCTGTTTTAACGACGCCTCGGGCAGTATAAACCGCATCGCTTGGGGGATATTTCTCCAAGTAATAAATTGAAAGCACTTATTGTGAGAGCGAATCGCGAGGTGCATAAGAAGTGCGGATTTTGTCTCCCCTTTTTGACCTCGACACCTTTAAAACATGCAGAGTGGGAGCAGATAGTGCACAATGTCTCATATAATCCATTTATTTGCGTTTAGCACGCTTAGATGATCATTATTCTTAAATTTTTCCTTAGCGAATAAGGCCTTACTAGCCTTAATCTCGCCAAACTGAAATGTCCCACTGTCTACCAAACCACTACCACATAACTGTCCAGCATAACAAACCAGTACATAAAGTGCTGTCCTCCGACATCAATTTATTTGTTACGTTTCACCGCAAGCACCATTAAAAAAGGAAAACTGAAGGATAGCACATCCTGAAAAGGCGGAAGCCAGAAGCAGGTAATGTCACATCGCTCCACTGTCACTTCTGCCCTCAGTCACGCAGCCTCGGCCCAATTGTTGTCGGGTGGTGGAGCACGGATCTAAATTGTGGTTGCTCCGAGAGGATGAAGTTCCATTACATAAACACAAAATAAGTGGTAATAGCAATTCTCCTCCTTCTCTTCAAAGATTTGACTGATATCGGGTGGAAAAGGCGAATGCAGCCTGATGATTGTGTCCTCTTTGCCCCTACCACACAACATGAGCCAAATGGGGAAAATATTCTGCATTATTTGGCGTTTTGGTATGGAAATTTGTCTAAGGAGCAGAACAGAACTGGCCTCTACCGTGCTGACATGGCATTTCATTGGTTTGGAAAGCAGTAATGAGAAACGAAAATGGCAAACTCACTGACCTTTTTTCGACTGGCGGTCCACAATGGCTCCACCCAAACACCTTTAAAAGCTTTCTGTCGCGCATAGCCTTTTTTGTGTAAGTAGATACAGTTTACTAAGTTTCCTTTCTTCTAACCCCATCACGGCATCCAACGGCCTCCTTTTTACACGTCGGTGCACTCAGCTCCGTCTCAAGTGCCTATCAAACGCCGTATTTGCATCCTGGTTATCGGTGTCACAATGAGAACCAAACTTCTTTACGTGGTGTTAGGAATTCTTGAGGTTAGTGCAGCACAGCTCAAAGTAATGGGAAGAGAACAAAAGTTTTTCGTGCCAAATCAGCCATCATTGGTAGACCTGGCATTAAACTTTTGCCAAGTTGGACATTAGCATTAAGACGATTGCAAAGCCAATGGTCAGAGGAGATCCTTGAGCGACGAACGCTAGTACAATTTTGCGCCTCCATCCAAATCGTCGTCAAGGCTCCACTGCTGCGTAACCGTCACTGCAGAGTTGATGTGTAGATGTGGTCGGCTAAGTAGTCCTCAATGTTGGGTGAGGGGCTTTTGACTAACACGCTTCTGGCTACGGAACCGTAGTCATCATCTTCCGTTGAGGGAGTAAAGCACTCTCTGAATCAGCATGCTCTTATCACACTGACCTATTATTACATCGCCAATGAGGAGTGCTCGGCATCTGTTTTCATCCTACTACTGAGAAAAAGACGCGGGCCTGGGAGTAGAATATTGGTGAGGAATCCGTGACACCTTGCAGTGGATCGCTTGGAGGAGGGGCTTGAAGAAGGACCATAATCTAGCTGCTTAAGCAAGCACATTTGGCCGCTAAGCTGATTAAATGACTAGCAGGCACAGGAGGACGCCGTGCAGAAGAATTCGCTGGTCTACATTGGCATTAGGTCACTGCAACGTCAAAAGTGCCATGTGGTTGACTCATCGACTGTTGCAGAGAAGAAGACATGTCGCTATAGCAAAGGAAGTACTAATGTCTGGTAACCCCAGCAAACCTACTGAGGGGTAAGCACCTCATCAGTTTCCAAGTAATAGCTTGCCTGTGGAGAGCTCGAGATCTTAACGAGTAGCTTTAAGGAAGTCTGCTGGTCTCGTTTACTAACTCGAAACCTTTAAATTTGAGTAAACGATCCACTGTTAAAGTAGCGATGTTTCGTCGTCTCCAGGAAACCCCTGACGACAGCTATCACCATTGGCCAACATTAGTGTCCATTGACCTCGGTGAAACTGGGGCGTTGATCAGTAAACCAATGAACTCAAACGGTTTTGTTTATCCATCACTGCCAGTTAAATGATCTTACAAGGATCAGCCTGAGTGATGTGGGTTTGACGAAAATAATATGGCAGAGAGGGGGACAATTTGGATCAAACCCGAACCACTGCGGTGGTACAATTTACCCCCAATTTGTAACGGACAACCATCTGGTGCAACAAAAGCTATGCACAACAACAACACTCTGCTGAAGCCGCTGTGGTGGGACGACGACACCGAGATAGGGTAAAGCTGCCCCTTCGCTGTAAAGGCTCCTATGCAGCACCTATGGTGCGAGTTTGGAAGAGGAGGGCAAATGGAAACATTGAGACTCACCCAAGTCGGTGCCGAGGCGCGCCACCCCAGTGGTGGTTGCAATCTCTTTGACATATAGCAGTGGCACTGCGAGGTCGGTTGCGTCTATTGGGACACTGCTAAACTAGGAATCAAAGTGCGGCTACTGCAAGGACTCGGGCAGAAAGTCTTTTTAATTGCCACACATTATATATCTGTGCGTCGAGAATAGATAAATATGGCAAATGGTGATGCCGTAGCCTCCTATCTAATCATTCACCCTCTCCACCTTCACTCACTCTTTATTCACTTCCACTTTATCGCTTTCTCCTACTCAAATTGATGTAAGATTTCTCTAACTGAATGCCGCGTGCTGTGAGAGACTCCACAAGTGCACACTTACGGTTGCGAGTTTCTCAGAGTAGAAAAATAGGTAAAGCGAGACCATTTACTCTATCATTCATCTTTCGGTCCCCGTCTGTTCTACGTAGCTAAAGTCAAAGCATGGGATTCACTCCACTGATAGCCATCGGAGTCGCTTAGAACATAGCGCTCACTGTTGGCTGACTGTTTCATGCCAACTCAAACAGTGCTGTAATGTTTACATGGCAGGATGAGTCCTCAAACTTAGACGAGAAGCTTGTGACGAACACGCCTCTGACTGCCGAACCGTCGTCAAATAAGGTTTCAAAACTTTGACAAAAAATCGGAAAATCGGCCGTTTCGAGCTGCTACCAACCCATTAAACTCAAAGGGTAGTAAGAAGCATCAATTTTGTGTTCCTTTACGGGGCATAGCCTCATCGTCGGGTTAAGCTCCACCGGCAGCACGGCAGCCTCCATCCACCT
Source organism: Taenia hydatigena (assembly GCA_036345935.2). Classification (NCBI taxonomy): domain Eukaryota; kingdom Metazoa; phylum Platyhelminthes; class Cestoda; order Cyclophyllidea; family Taeniidae; genus Taenia; species Taenia hydatigena. The sequence continues at coordinate 28,337,457 of JADWOT020000001.1, read as the reverse complement.
CAGAATTTGGGACCAGCGGATTAGCCACGTTCAACTTTTGTGGCGGCCAGAGCTCGTCCAAAGCAAATTATAGCAGGAGGCATTGACCGCTGACGAATGTTATGTACTAATAACTTGGTTGAATAGGCCTTCTCTCGACTAGGGCGGCGCAGGAGACAGTAAAAAATGCCAATTTTTCGGCCACCAATTCCGCTGGTATAATGACGGTGGCGATTTGTTCCTTCTGCTTGGTCACCTTTTCCAACATTATCTGCGTGCAGATGCTCAAGTTCACTCTGGGCGAGAATCGACAGCCACAAAAAGGTGAGTGCGTCCATTCAGCTTGACCCAAAATCTGACGTGCAGAATGCGGGTTACCGTTAGACATTTCTACACCTCGTGCTGTCGGTGGGGTTCAACCCAACTAAAAGGCTATGCTTAGTAAGGAAAAACGAAATTAGCGTTTCTTATAACACCTTGAGTTTGTTTGGTTGGTAGGGGCTTTTAGTGATCGATTTCCTGACATGCTACAGCGAATTCGATGTTCATCCAGCTCTACTTAGCCATCACTTTCTCTGAACGAGTAGCTTGAATACAGGTAGGTGGCATTCTCTATTACTAGTTGCATGAGTAACGAGGTAGCTTGATGAGATGAAGGACGTTACGAAAAAGCTCAACAATGTCATAGCTTCGTTGTTGCTTCTATGATAAGGTGTGAAGGTCAAGAAGGAGAGATGAACGCCAAAATGACCACGCGCTTTGCGTTCCTCTCTTGTCACGACCTGCGCAGAAACCAACCAGAGAGTCTTCAGCGCATTGTTTGGAGTGTTCTCTTTCAAGTGCTGCCATTGGTGCCATTTGTTGAAACAAGTGCCACACAGGGTTCTCAACAGACAAAAGACCGAAAGATTTCGGCTTGCTTGTTCGATTCTGTCTATCCTGCCTCTGGTTGACCCCTAAGACCATGACGGCTGCAAGGACTCGCTTGGGTCGAAGAAACATCTCTGTAGATATCGTTCATGCGAGAAGTGAACGCATCGGCGTAAGACGTTAAATTTCACTAGATGGTTGCAATGGCGAATTTGAGCCAGGTCTGAAAGTCCCTGAGGCTGCAAGCTACTTTTGAACCAAGAACAGAATGGATGAAAGACGAATCGCTCCCACATTGCAGTAACGTTAATAGTCCAGACAAATTGAAGAGTCCAAGTCAAACGGCTTTGTTAACATGCAACACACACCTGTCTGTCAAAGCAGGCGAGTCGTGCAAACGTTACTTTTTTAGTAACTGAAGCACCATTTCATGATAAAAAAGGCAAGAGGTCCACTACGATTGCAGATGCTACTTGCAAACGGTCTCAATCCTAATTGGCTAAGAGGCGGCTCTCACGAAGTTTGATGCTGCTGCAATGTCAGCAGCGACGCACCGCCATAATTGCAAAGATATGTAACGGGGTGGGCATCAATCTCCATCATTGGAGTCATTGATGACGAGTTGGGATGAGGAGGATTAAGCATGTTCGGGCAAGGACAGGTACTGTTGCTGAACCACCACTGTTTCTGTGACTAGTGCTGCTGCAAGGAAGAAGAGACGCAGGCACATGCGATTTCAACAGACAGATTAGCCACCACATAATTCAATAGCGTTGACATTTCTGAAGCAGCTTCATCACGTCGCCATACCTGTATTATTCATGCTTGACTACGAAGCGTTCAAAGAGCACGCCTCTGGCTTCGGAACCGTCATCACTAGCCTTCACATCAATTAAGAGTACTTCCTGGTGGATCGCACTTTACCACTTTTAAGAAATAAAAGCTTTGCGAAAATGAGGGAAGGAGGATGCACAGATCCAATTACAGAAACCAACAAACCCATCGAAATGTGTCGCAGACTCAGGCTTAACACATCTTTGGTTATTGATGAACGAGGCAGAGTGATGAGTGTTATGAGAGCGCTTTTCTCTCTCGAAGGTAGATGATGGCGGTTGCACAGCAAGAATGGTGTTCGCCGAACACTTATCGTCCACCGTTGAGGACTACTAAGCCAAGCCTGTATGAAGCACGTAAGCCGTAATTATTTCAGTCGTTCAGTCTAGCAGATGGACGCGGGTACTTATGACTATGATCGTAGCAGTCAGAGATGCCAATGACGCCCGAGCTGGCATGCATAACTGTGCTTCTCTTCACATCTCAGTGGTTAGTGCTGCCTTGACCTAAGGGAACTCCACAACCACGTAAAGAGGTTGTTTTATAGCAGCCTTAGTCAGAATGCGAATGCGGCATCACCATCTTTATGAGGTATATGACTGAGTTGATGTAGTGGAGCTATTTCTCGAAAAAATCTCAGCATCGACTTCTTACTCTCCTCCCTCTACTTTACGCATACACTGAGGCCACTTATCGGTGATGAGGAGACGTCAGGCTTTTAACCACCAATGTGAGTGGTGGGACTTCAAGCGTATTGTGTCCCCACAACTGCTCTAAGCCTCCCGGCCCAGCCCTTGTTCTTTACACGCCGATGCGTTTGATCCTCGCTTAAATGTCATTGTCTTTCAAACCCAAGTGAAATCTTGCACAATCCACAAAGGGTAATGCGAATTCTTTGCATGTGGCGCTTAGGGTTCTTGTAGTCGGTAGACTGCAATCGAAGGACATTGAGAGGCTGCTGTAGCCCGAAGCGCACAACCTTCTCACTGAACTCAGGGTGGCATCCTAGCCAACCCAAATTGCGCTCAATCCTCCTTTTTATCCACTACTCCTTCAGCAAGTCAACTGTTGTAGGTGTGCAAGAATGCGCACTTGTTTGAAATAAGATGTCATTCATGCAAGGCTTGATAGCATTGGCGTGGAAAGAGAAAAGGCTTGGAAAAAAGGCAAATATTATGAAGATAATGACTGATTGGCATAAGGATGGTGTGCGGTATCTTCCTCCACCTCACCTTGAGTATGTGACGATCCTCTCTAAATGGAAGATCATTTTGCCAATGTTCCCCTTAGACGACTAGTTAATCATTGGAGTGCAAATCAATTTTTCAATGTTTGCAACTGCTTCTGAGGTTCTTAATTTGGTGGCATTGTCTATGTCGGTAGCGTGGTTACTGATCTATTGATTAGTTGACAATCAGAGCCATGACCATTTGGCATTTGACTTTCTCCTATTATAACCTACGCACTTGATTGCCAAATGAGAGAAACTGGTGAAGTGGATCACCCACAGCTACAGCCACGCCCAACAGTTGGCTCGTTACAGACATGCTTCTCTGTCGTCGACGAGAAGACGAGGATTCGAAAATGAACTGCGTGTGCAGCAGCTCCCAATAACCCGAGCGCGCCAGACTCGAGCGATTGGATTCTATGAGACTTTGTTTACCAACCGCTCACAACCTGCTTTTTCCAAGAGTGTAGAGATCAAGAAGGAGGGACGAATTCCATGACCTTTGCACGCATTGTGATCAGCTCTTTAAGCAATACTTTCATTTTGTTACTTCGAAAAATTCGATTTCAAGTGATGCGATTGATGCCGCTTGGGGCGTTGTTAAAACAGGCCTCACACGGCATTCTCGAAGACGAAACCACGAGAGCTATTTACTGGCAAGCAGTGAGGCGGAGAAGATTTTATGCTTGTTTTCTCTTGCCTCCTCTGTGCCCGGTGGATCCCTAAGGCCACGAAGACTACGAGAACTTGCTTGGGTCGAAAGGGCACCTCCCATGACATCAATCATGCAAGAAGTGTACGCATCGACATGAGACGGTAATTTTCACTGGATGCTTGTGAGGACAAAGTTCATCGAGTCTCAAAACTTATCGAGGCAGCATTCGCAAGGGTGTGTAAAGGTGCGGAGTTCGTCTTTCCTTACTTGGTTCTCTTTCGCTCAAAACGAGTAGATTGGATGCAGGTGGGTATCAGTATCCAGAACCGGTGCTGTTGCTCCACCGCCACTGTTAATGCGATTGGTGCTGATGCAACACTGCTGAACTCTACGGCCAGACTGACCACAGCCTCTTCGTCAGGTCAACACGTTTGCATTATATACGCTTTAGCTAATTAGTCCTCAAAGTTAGACGAGATGCGTCCGACGAACACGTCTCCGGCTGCCGAACAGTCTTCATCTGCCTTCAGCAAAGTGGAATATTCACTGAACTAACATCATATCACGATAAAGAATAATCCATGTCTGCCCTCATCCTAGTCTTTTTAAGAATTAAAAACCTATGCATGAACACGAGAGGAAGGGGATGAACTAATGTAGTCACAGGAATTAACAAATCCATTGAAAAGCGTCGCAGACTCAATACTAAAGCTTCTTTGGTGCAATGATGAGCGAGGATCAAGTGTCCTCATTTTTCCCCTCTTTACCACCCTCCAGCTTTTTGCCCTTTTGTATGATCGCTACATCTTGCGCTTCAACCGCAATAAGTAGGCGAAGGGACCAAAATCACTGAAGATATGAGAGACAGACAATGAGTGAATGAGGCTTCTTAGCCAAGGTGGGGTGGCAATTGCTTATTCTATTGTACACTTTCGCGAATTCGTTAGTAAACTGTGGCTATTGCACGAAGTAAAAGCACACAACGGAAGAGCTTAGCTCTGTCTGGAGGCCGTCCATATAATCCATCTACTCGCGTCCGTCACCCTCGAGTGATTGGATGTTGTTTCGCGCGCAATTCATTTCCAAATCCTCGTCTTCTCGTCGACGACAGGCAAGGCAGCTACACCGTCGCAAGTTTCATCCTTCGGTAGTTTGGCGATGACACTGTCGGAGGATGAAGATGGCAGTCCTGCCGAAAATGGTCGACTTAACCTCAGTTTTAAGGATTTCAGTGGCACAGTAACACAGGCGTCTAACGGTTAATGTGGCCAAATGAGTGTCAAGCAACAGATGACACACCTCTCAAACTGCTTGATGCTGAGAGCGATAATTAAGTGTGTTCGTTTTGGATAAGTTGCAAGTCAGTCAGTACAGGTGCAGTTTCGCCATGAGCAAAAGAAAATACACACAAACACACACACACTCGTCTCTGAACACTTGATTGCCCGCTTTACCAAAGTCCACCACCGCACGAAACAGTGCTGAGGCAGCAGAAAGGCCAATCGGGCAAACAATCGGCCCTCATGGAAAGGAGCGTCAGTTTCGGTCATACAGGCACCGAATGAAAGTTAAAAATCACTGATAAATTATTCCAATGACTTTAGTAGCACAAACAGAGACTGCAATCATTCTAAGCTTGGAAGTTATTCTGTTAAATTTTACATGGACACTTTAGCAGGCTAGATATGCAACTCTTGCCCTAATTTGAATAAAACTAAGCATTATGTGCATGTTTTTCCATTTTTAAATTAACTTTCGTTATACGTGTTACATCAATGGCTGTTTTATGTGGAAACGAACAGGGAGGAGTAGAACTGTGTTAGGTCTTTGAAGAGAAACGCTATGGCCATTATCCGTAATACCCGTGGCTAGAGAGCTGTCACTGAAATGAACCAAGTGTGGAGCGTTTGGGATCCAGACCATCCATCAATCATCGTTGTTACTGAGACGTGGCAGATGTGTTAGAGTGCATGAGGGTCCACTCCTGCTCCTCATTGCATCCGAAGAACAAAAATATTGCTCTGCACCTCAAACCCAAATGCTAAAATTCGATCTATCTATTTTGTCTTTTATTTCTTTTATCAGAAGGAGGAGGAGGCTACAAAGCTGAGAGGAGGGGATAATGAGTTACAGATTATATTAAAACTAGGAATTACAGACCTACAATTCCCACTCTATGAGTATGCGACTGTAGACTCTGACCTCTCTCCCCTTTCTCATAATTCTGCCTCTAGACCAACACCTTGTACATTCGAATGAATCATCCCATCGTAGCTCTTTGGCTTTGACATTCCTTTTCTGCCCTGGTTGCATTAATCTTGGACATGCTGATTTACACGGGCAGTAAGGCTTGTGCTGCTTGCAAATGAAACAGCTAGATTGTTGTCCTTTGTTAACTCCTGTCCTCTAACAAATGCATTGAAATGTGTCACATTTTCGACTTTCTTCCCCTCAAAACGAGTAAATGAGAGCAGGAAGAAAGGGTCCGCTTCTTAATCGAAGGCAGGTGAAGACAGTTCCACTTTAAGATGCGTGTTCGTCGAACGCGTCTCAGCTAGCATTGAGAACTACTTAGTCCAGCATATATATAAATAGCAAATGTGCCGACGTGAAAAAGCGGCTGTGAAGGTGGTTAATCCAACCCTTCTGATCAGCAGAGCTGCGCGTGTGCATGCACCTCGGCCTCCACGCAGTAGCAACCATCACAGAGGCAGCAATGAAGCAGTGACATCGCCGGGCCTTCTCTTAACGTCCTTCATCCTCATCAAGCTACTTCGCTGCCCATGTTACTAGTAATGGTGAATGTCGCCTACCTGTGCTCAGGCTACTAGCTCTAAGAAAACTACGGCTAAGCAGGAATGAATGGACCAGGTTGAACTTAACCGACAGCACGAAGATTGGAATGGCCTAACGGAAATCCACATTACGTACGCCTATCCACCACAGAATGTTAGTCTAACTGAATGGACGCACTCAAATTTTCGCTGCAGCTCCTTTTTGGCCAAGGCGCATTTGAGCATCTATGTGCAGACGATGTCGGAAAAAGTGACCAAGCAGAAAAAACAATACGCCACCGTCATTTCGCCGGACGGGTCAGTGACCAAAGAAATAGAATCTCGTACTCTCTCCTGCGTTGCTTGAATCGAGAGGCAGGCCTATTCTAGTAAATTACTACTGCATAACCTTTGTTGTCAGTCAGTACATCGTGCTCAAATTCGCTTTGGGCGAGAAGTGGCTGCCACAAAACTTGGGCGTGGCTATTCAGCTAGCCTGCAATTCTGAGGTGGATGGATGTGCGCAACGTGAATTGAGGTTGACCTTTCTGCCCTTTGTGCTGCCTATAGACCTCAACCTAATGATGAAACTAAGCCTAGTAAGAATACACTAAGTTAACGCTTTTTATTACGCCTTGAGTTTGTCGGGTTGGTAGCAGCTTTAGGTGGTCGATTTTTATAAATCTCATTTGACGGCAGGTCGGCAGCCAAAGACGTGTTCGATGAACGATTCTCCTCTAACTTGGAATACTGATTGGTCACGCACATATGACGCAAGTGCGACGACCTGACGAAGTGTTAATTACAGAGACAGCGGAGGTGGAGCAACAACACCGGTCCTTCTCCAAACGTGCATAATCCTCACCACCTCACCTCATTACTCATAGCACCAGTGATGGACACAGATACCCACCTGCATAATCTACTCGTTTCGTTCTGTTGCACACCTTTGCGAATGTGTCGACACACAGCTGCTGATATTGCAACAGCCTTACACTTCGTGGAAACCACCTCTCAGTCAATGTGGATCGAGATCGTTCACATGTGATGTCTGCAGTCATGGTGTGTCCCCTTCCTTTCAGCATCCATTGGTGGTCCCATCATTAAACGAGTGATGTCTGTATAACTTGCCTACTTGGACAGGCAGGAGCGTTTTACCCGTTACCCGTTACGGCTAAGGCTTCCAGAGCGGATTGCAGCCTCTGAAAGCTTTGAGACTCGTCTAACTTTGCCTTCACAATCATCCAGAGAATTTTACGTTTCATGAGTGTCATAGTCGGATTTGTCCTTTCGACCCTAGCAATTTCTCGTAGACTTCGCAGTCTTGAGGATCTACCAAGCACAAAAGAGAGAGAAGAGAGCAAGTACAATAAAATCTTTTTCGCTTCACTGCTCCTCAAAAAAGAAATTTCGAGCTTGCGTCTGCAAGATTCCTGTACGGTGTGCATTCTAACAATGTCCAAGTGACATCAACCGCATCACTTTAAAAAAATTCTTTAAATGCAGAAATGCAGCTTTCGTTTCTCCTCTTTGACCTCCACACCCGTGAAAAGAGCAGAGTGGGAGCAGATAGCCCACAAAGTCTCACGTATTCCATGTGTTTGCGTCCAACACACTCAGATGATTGCTTCGGTGACTTGGCGATGACTCTGTTGGTAAATGAATAAGTCTTCGCAGCCTTCTTCTGCTCGTACCTGGTCTTTGCATTGGTGATTTGATGCCGCAATGCAGTCTACGTGGTGACATGGTGACAGTATGCGTGTTGCTGTCAATTTAAAATAACTTAGACACTGTTTTTTGTTCCTCTATCTGCTACTTCGCTGCTCGTGCTCCTTACCACCTGTCATCCTTCACTCTCGCATAGTTGTAGGATTAAAATAAATTTTGGGACACATCAAACGCTAATTCTCATTACTCAATTTCAGAAGCATCATGTAGCAATGGTGCTTTTGAAGTGAGTAGGTGAGTAGGTGTGAGGGACGCCTTGGAAGTGAGTAGGTGGTGGTCGAGATCAATCGAATAAGTAGGAGAAAGAAACACTAAGTGGTACATGTAGTCAACGTAACATATGAAGGGAAAGGAAACAAGCGGGTCTGTTTGCGTACTGTCTTTGCAAGCCGCTACTCGAAATGGCGCATGCCCCAATCTGTGTTCATTAAGACTAATTCCACTAACTCTTTCTCCTCTACTTTGCCGCACTGATGTTGAGGCACCTTGGCAGAATGGAGCATGTTGTAGTGCTCACGAGTCCTAATTACGCCTGTGATGTAAAGATGGTGCAATGAGGTAGTGAATGAGCACATCCAAGTATCTCAGTGAGTTAGCTGGAGCGATTGATGCAACGGCGAACAGAATCCTCATTAATTGCAAACGACATTTGCTCTACCAGTAAACGGAAAAGTGCAAAAATTGTTAGAGGAGGTTAGGTCGAAATGGATGCACACAAAATTTTGGTGCCGCATATGAACAATATTTATCCGTTTGCATCCGCCAATGCGTATCCACTCTACAACTCACTTTGTAACACTTCGTGCATTTGACAGGAAATTTGTGACAGCAGAATAAACAGCCGCATTCCACTGAACCACAATGCGTTTGCACTCAATTAACTTCATATGAAGCCGTCGATATCACTTTGACTGCGACGTCTTCCTCCACCACCAATGCCGCTGTCAATTCCTATAGTATTGCATCATTCATTAGAGTAATGCATGCAGGCTATACTTCACAATCGAACACAATGCAAAGGGATACAATTATGTGGGATAGAAACCCACTGTACGAAATAGCACAAACGGATGAGCAAGAGTAGTGGAGGCGATTGAAAGAACTGCAGATGATCGAAATGTTACAAAGTGTACCAGCGGCTCCGAGCGTTCCACTTCTGTCACCTACGCATGTACTAACCCGGACTGGCGTAGCATAACCCCAGTGGTGTTCAAATCCACGGGCATCCACGCGAAGCAACCGCTGGCGTCTGCTAAGTGTTCACTACATACATTTCTTACCCTCAACTTTCCTTACCAGCTGTGCTACTCTTCGTAACTCATTGCGATTTCTTCCCGTTTGCTCTTGTCAGATTTTTGATGAAACGCATTTTGAGCACAAGAGGAAAAGTACCGCTTTTTACGACTACAAAGATGCACCTCTAGACGTTAACATTACCCAAATTAGTAACAGAATTTTGCTTCCCACTGGTCTTCGCATTTCGGTAAGTAAACCTGTGCGTCCAAGCAAAGCATATAAAACGAGGGGTGTTGAGTCTACACCTTTGTGTTTTCCTTCTTCTCAAATAGCATTGCTGCCCATTGTCGGCCAACTTCTATTCTTGTATAAAAGGGCTCATTCCATAGCCTCTTCCTTCTCTTTGTCGCTGCTATCCATGTGGCTCACTAACAGTCAGGGAACTATCGATGCTGCCAGAGTGATCGGATGGCATGCAGAAGGAATACGTGCTCCAGAACTCAGCCTACACCTTTGACTCAAAGGGGCCCAACACAAGAGTAACTGTGCGCAAACAAGTAGTCAAATGCGTTTAGTGTAGTAATTGGTTTACTAGAGCACAGAGCCAACACTAAATGAGCAGCGAACAGCAAATTGTTGCAAGCCTACGCGACGAGGCATTTGCAGAATGTACAACAGTTACTGCTCTAGCGTCACAAATGCGTCTTGACGGATTTTCACTGTGTCATGAATCCTGTCCTATAGAAGAACCTCAGCATCTATAACTGCCTTCTGTATGATACCGATGCGTAAACTTAGCTGCATTTCCAACAATCTGTCAGCCATTCATTGAAACGATTAAAGCTTTACAGGATTGAATGAATAGGAAACTGTGAATTGATTCATGATCAAAATGAATGTATTTTAAGTGAAATTGATGAAGTCGCCTTTACGCACGCAGGATCGACTATAACTATGCCTGATAAATAATCTTAGGAGCTACAATCCTTGAATAATTAATGTAGTTGCATCTGTGTGTCGTCAGATGATATCATCAACATCACCCTAACCACCTCATATTCCAATGCAGTAATACATGCAGCCTATGCTGCGCAACCGAAGGCAATGCAATACAATGCAATTGGACACAATGTGGTAAAAGATTATCAAAAACTGCACAAACTGACACAAACAAGTGGAGGGAAGTTCAGAATGACGGAGAGGCTCAGGGTGAGGTGAATTATGGTGAGTGAATTGCCGTAAAGTAAAGCGGCAACCCTAGCGTTTCACCACTGTCACCAATGCGCCTCCTGTGGCGTATCTCAGATGAGCAATCACGCTCCTTATTCTCTACACGACGTGATTACAAAAACTATAATAACTCACCCACAGCAGAAGCCAGTTGTAAACCGTAATTTGATCGAATGCGCACTCAGAAATCAGTACCGATATTTGTAGTCTTGGCAAATATGGATATCGTGTGTACAAAGTTGACTCAATCATTGAGTGATGGATTGGGTGCTTCTCTAGATTGTAGTGCCGATAGCACAAGCAATAGGGATTGGGAAGACACTTATAGGAGCCTTCATATGGGGATGTGAAGATAATTGCAGAAGAGTGTTTGGTCACAGACATAACGCGAGTCGCTTTAGCAAATGCACATCAGAGGTGGAATTCGTCTCAAATACCAAAATGTTCGCGCTATTTACTGTCACTACGCACCTGTCTATCTGCGTTGGTTGGCAGTGTTGACTCAAGTGCCAGTTGACATGTCAAATGGGTCGCGCTTGCTGTTGGCAGTATGAAATAGACTGCGAAATGGAACAGGTCACCGGCTAAGAGGCGATCTGCACTATTCAATCACTCAATCAACACACACTGCATGCTGCAGTGGCAAGGGCGCCTACTCTAAAATAGCAGATTTCGAAGGTATCTTTAAAGCGAAACTCTAAGTGATCTGATGCAGCAACGTAGTTTAAGAAATCTACTTAAAACTAAAGTGGCGCAGAAAACGAATAAACTGGTTTCTTTAACGTCCTCTTGCTCTTCTTAGGTGAGCGTCCTAGCTTTCGTTTGCTAGGAGTCCGGTGCTGTGTGTGTATTTTCCTAAGCAACATCCAACTAAGGTCACTCATGGGGTTCAAATAGATTTCTCCAAGCCATAAATTTAAGGGGACACTCGTTTAGTTACCATTGGGATCGTAGCAAGGTCGGAAACAGAGCATTGTCTGAGTAGGCCACGGTGCAACCTATTTAAATGGCTGGCTAGGTGGTTAATAGGGAAACTAGTAGCTATAAGCAGGTTTTGTCCCTGACCAGCGATTCTGTATGAACAGACAGACAAGTTCGCAGGTTAGCCAGTTAGGCAGCCAGCCAGCAACGTGTACAAACGCTAGTCCAGTAGCGTCTTAACTCCATGTCATCGACTAGTTACTACTTCTCGCACCTGACGAACCAGCGCACCACCAAAAGTGGTGCCATTCAAATTCACACTGAAAGCGTCATCGTTAATTTAAGTATAGCGTAGTCACCCCACAACAGTGATCTTTAGGTTGTTGGTGCTGTCTACTTTGGGGTGAAGATACTACATAACCTTGTGCGTTTCCTGTTATGGCTTGCAGATCAGCAGCCTAATTCGCCTGATGATGGTGTTGTCGGACAGCGAATTGGTCTGAGCAACGCTTGCCTGCGCTTACCTGCAATGCAGCACACACCTCATCAATCTTTTCCGTTAATCAAGTCAACAACTAGAATTGCTTGCTGCCTGCTCTCATTCTGCTTGTTTTGAGAGAATGCAAGGCGAGACTGCCGGCATGCTAATAGACTGTCTGGAGGAAGCGATCGAACGAAGGACCAAAACCTAAGGACTTCGGTCTATCAAAATCACATTTATTTGCAATTGAGACCAGTGCCTTTCTTTGTCCTGTAGTCGCTGGTGTCTTGATAGGCTATCAGGAAATGGATAAGGCTTCCCGGTCTCAATCTCCCCACTGCATGAGAATGAAGGTCAAGGGGAGAGGGATAAGCACCAAACCTATTGTACATCATCGTGAATGCGTTGATAAACTATTGCTATTACATACAGTAAATGCACACACAGGTGCAGTCCCGTCCTGTCTGGAGGCCATCCCTACACCAAAGTTGGTCTAGACCGCCAAAAGTGGCTTTATTAGGGTGTGTCATCATGGTGCATAGCTTCCATTACACCGGATGATCAATCATTTACGAGGTAAGAGGTGCTAAAACAACGGCACTATTCGGAATTAAATCCAACCCGTGGTCCCTCTTTGCTATGCAGTGTTCATCATTTCTGCTGGCAGTGGAAGGTGGGCAGAGCCGTTCGAATGTATTAGTCTGATGGATAACTAAAGGCAATGCGCTCTGATGGTGAACAATGATGGTGGATGACGGGAAAGGTAACCAGATGATGAGATAACAGTGCTGTTGCAATAATGGATCAATTTATTGCACTTAAAGACTTAGAGCCAATGAAGGAGGCCGACTTATATCATTAACGCTGCTCGTAAAGCAGTCAGTGCTGTTAAGAATATTGCCTGCATTTGAGGAATAGGAGGAGAGGAAAGAGTAAATGGCTGACGTGGTACTCACAACGACCTCTCACCAACAGATGGTCCGAGTCAACTGCAAACACCTTTAAAAGGCTGCTTTGTGCATAAACAAGCAAACGTAATTCATCAATTACTCAACTACGGTGCTTGTCAGTGTGCGCTGGTGCTGAAAATGGAGTTGAACCCGCCAAGCCCAAGTTGACTGCATTGCAGCATTCAAGTCCAAATGGATAAAAACGGTGCGCAAGGCGATTTCCTGGCCAACAATGCCACTATGTAACTAAAGTGTAAAAATTGCGATGTGGCTGGTTTAACGCTCAGAGGAGCTGAGCTGGAGAGTTAAGTCCGTGATTAGTTGCACGGAGCGTTCGGCGAACGCGCTTCTCGCCATGAACTTGTAGTTATCTGCCTTCGAGCGCTCGCTACCGGTTCTCAATCTATTCGTTCTAAAGGAATAAATGCAATCAGAGCTCTTTGCTTACTCAAAAGAATGGGGAGGCACCCAAGTGATTAGTGACTTGCTATTTATTTTGGATGGATGCTATTGCACCTACACCTCCCTTTGCTGTCCGAAAAGCGCGTGTGTAGAAAAGTGGAAGGGCAAAACCCACTGTGTCCCAATCAAAATCGACGCTCATGATGCTAACGTTGACCATGTGTCGACCACCCTCACGAAAGACACAAATTTCCCCACACTGCTCTGCGCAGGTGAGTTCCGACAATGTTTACTCAGAATCTTACCAGTGTATCAACAAGATTTTTACTTCAAGAAGCCGCTAAGGCACCTCTGATGCAGCGACGGAACATAATTCACCTTGACCATTCCCACGCACCACCTATTCACCCACTTTATCGCCTTCTCATCCTCACGATGCTCAATTCTCCTTAACCTGGTGCTGCATGGCGCCGAAAGATTTCTCCTGTGTACATTCGTAGTTGTTAGTATCTAGTATCTAGTCTAGTATCTTTGCATTGTCTTGATGCTTGATTGTGCAGGATACAGAAGCGGTGGTCGTTTGATGTGTGTGTGCGGTGGTGGCATTATCTTTACCCGCTCTAACTCATCCTATTTCTCATCGTCACCTCTTTGCAAGTCTCAGTACCAGGAGGAGAGCATGATGATAACTCTTTGGTGGATAGGTTGCTGATGCGCTCTACTGACACAGCGTAAAGAAAATGGACGTAGGCAGTCGCAAGTTTCTTTTAACTTTACCTGCATGCATTGCAAATCGTGGGCGGTATCGCATGAGACAAAACAATGATCGTCACCTTGTGTTGAGGCTAAAGTGGAATCCATTGGAGTGATTAAAACCTTTTGCGGAGTAACAAGTAAAATCGTGGTAAGTGCGCAGCACCCTACTGCTACTCTGCTTTAGTTAAAAGAATTATCCAAATTTTAAGAACACTTCCAGTAAGAAATTAGGGCTAACTGTGAGTTAGTGATAATTCCCATCGTGTTTCATTGGAATAGAGACAAGTGCACAGCTAGACACTGTCCTTACATACTGCAGTCATAACAGACGCTATTCAGTCCATCTGAACCCAGCGTAAGGCCTATATCCCACTTGCAGAAATCGTCATCTTGTATTGCACTAACTTATTGTATGGCGACAAAACTGCTATTCTGCAATTAATTTAAGCAAGGGCTTGATGAATGTCGCCTTGTTTATTGGTGTGCTCTCCGAATCCCAACACTAATTCAAACTGCCATGCGTTGACTACTTTGCACCCCTTCAGTGGTGTCGTTTGAGTAGGGTGGAAATCCCACCACAGGTGTTGACAGGACAAGGCATCAAGTGCTGGAGGAAGGTAACGCATGGCAGTGAAGGATCGCGATGGTCAATTTCATCCTGGCATTCTAATGCATCACCAAACTTAATGGTGGGTAGACGTCATGGGCACAAAGGCAGCGAAAGCATTGCTACATCTGCTAGTGCATATGAACTTCAAATCCAGTATTATCATTTCCTCTGTCCACAAAGCAAAGAGCCAAGTAGGTTTTGCCATTTGAGCTTTGACTGTCATGCTGAGCTTTCGGTGCATGGTGACTATGAGCAGCGCTGCTGGAATTCTGTTAGCACTGGAGACGCGACTGATATTTGTCCTCGTTACCTCCTCTTTATATATGGATAGTAAAATCGAGTCCGTCTTTGAAGCATTCGGGCAAGGTGCATAGTCTGATCACAAGGGATGTGTGGGCAGGATTGGAGCTAGTAACGTGGCCCAGAGACCAGCCCACCCGACGAAGCCACAATGACCATTAAAGTGACCGTAGACGAGACTGAGAGTTGAATAGACAACAAACGTATCAATTATTATGCTGGGTATTTTTATTGCTATGTTAATTCCCAGTGGTAAGATGTTCGGTTTAAATGCAAACATCTAGCCAAATCATTCATTCTTTACAGGCCACATTTACATAATTCATGCTAACGCCGTTTTGGATCCTCCGTACGTTGTTCATGTCGGCCAATTTGCAAGGATTCCTTCATTCTTTATCCCACTCCTGCGCCAATGTCAAACACGAGAATCTTGAATGTTATGAGATACCTTTGCATTCTTATACAAAACGGTGGATGAATAGCACATCAGCTGGGAGTTATAGGACGGTTTTTGTCTGCGTCGAGGTACTCACGCTGTGTTCCTGCCTCTCGTCTTTTAGGCACGTTCAATGAAACCCAAGCATTGAACTATTTTCTCACTAGAGACAAGCAAAAATTGATCCAAAAACTTAACAGACAATGATGAGGACTACTATCAACTGCCTTCTGCAACAAAAATAACTAGGACCACAT
Organism: Taenia hydatigena; assembly: GCA_036345935.2. NCBI lineage: Eukaryota > Metazoa > Platyhelminthes > Cestoda > Cyclophyllidea > Taeniidae > Taenia > Taenia hydatigena. The sequence continues at coordinate 28,321,810 of JADWOT020000001.1, read as the reverse complement.
AATTGCTTTTGAAGTGTCCTACAAATGCCTTACAAATGTTATATTTACCAAAATTACTGCTTACTTTTTGCATAAATTGTAAGTCCTTTTTAATATGATATCTAAAGTTGATGACAATATCTGTAACGGTTACCTTGCATTCATCATACTCAACACCCTTTTCGAGTGTTTAGCGGCATATAGGAAGGGTCAGGGTCCTGCGTGGTCGCAACTGTACCCGGTGGTAACGTTGCGCTCCGAATTCCTCATTTTTTGGCCCCCTGTAGTTGTGTTGAGATGTTTTGGAGTCAGATAGTGACTATTTGGGTGTGGTCTGTGCATGGGGACCTCTTGGAATCCCAAGTGTCAACATTCTTGATCTGCTGCATAAGAATAACAAAAGAACGCGCATTTCTCTTGCCACATTTTAATGCTCGTACAGTAGCATTTCGATACTGTTCAAGACGATTTGAGTTCAGCGTGTCAAAATCCTCGACGAAGGTTGATACTGTTTTGAGTGTTAAAATTGTTGATTCACATCAACACCGTGTGATTGGGATGGAAATATTGCTGAAGTTTGGTGAACGGAGCCTTTACAAGTAGCTTGACTTGACAGGTGGCAAGCAGTGGACCCAAACCCTAAATGGGGTAATCTCTACACTTGTCTGTCCTTCGTATCCTGTTTATATGACTACACAGCCTGACGTATGATAATTTGGGTGGTTTTTCTACGCTTTCCACACTTCTGCTGCATCCCATAATTTTTTAATGCTATCTGTCTCAATGTCCATTTTAATGAATTGGTTATTCCAGCTGTCCATACACATGCCAATGCAACTTAAGCAGCTGCACTTCGGTGCCTAAAGAGGACACGTTTGGCACCACCTCAACCACAATATGCACGACCATCGCCATTGTTAGTGCTTCTTTTTACTTTAGCCTTGCCCGCCCTACATCCTCCTCTAGGCAATGATTCTCACTGAAGGTGGGCATGGTATTATGGACAAATCGGCACAAATGAGAGGAGCAGTCTTGAGCAAAGCAAAGTGGAATTAATGTAACCCCATGAAGTGGGCCAGCGACCTCAAGCTTTCCACTGCCGTCAGCAATTCGTTTGCCAACCTAGACCGTGGCAGCATAACATTCCCATCACTTCCATCTTCCTCCCAGCTCTTCTCACTAATTGTAGCCGAATTCCTCTTATTCTTTTATTTAATCCGGTTTAGCACATTTGTACACGTTTTGGTTTCTAAGTCGGCTTTTGCACCGTCGAGTGGTAGTTTCTCCGAGCATTGGTCACATTTATTTAAAACTTTTTTATTGGAAGAGATAATGCTAAAAGCCTACATTTACGGTTGAGGAGTTGATTTGGCCGTTCAAATTTGCTATCGTAGAGAAAGTCTTCCAAGATGTCTAGTCGTTTGGAAATCTGCCGACGCCTTAGAATGACATTGGTTGGAGCATATGTTTATTAAATAGACCTGGATTTGCTGAGGTCTAATGTGAAGAGGAAGCGGTGGACACCAAGAAGAGAAGAATACTGCTATCGGGAGCTTCTAGGCTTAGTTGAACTGATCGCAACCGATCTACTAACAAGCGTTAAACACGCCAAGCAAAAGCTGCAATGTGGTCCTTGTGAAGGCTGGGTAAGTGGCACTTATCTGCTAGAAAGTACTTGCTAGTAGAAATCTACAGTTCACTGCACTAATCATTATAAGGATATATAAACCACCCAAAATCACGCATCTATCAATCAGAGAGCGACGTCAGCTGTCCTTCGGGGAGGACTATTGGAATGTCTGTGCTTGCAGAGTTAGCGTCCACTCCTCCTCAGCTGCTTCCAGTCAGCAGATTAAGCACAGAATGCCAATGCGCATTGATGCTTTGCAGCAATAGCATTCTGCAACTGCAGTCACAACTTGCGTGGTCCCCACGTCACCACGTCTAATCGTAAGCTATCCTAAAATGAACCTCAGCTGTTCGACAACTAGGAAAAAGGTTGATGCACTTATCCTTCACACGACAATGAAATCCTCATCGTACAGCCAATTGGTGCCTCAACTTGGCTTGTGGTGCGTGGGTGATCAAACACTCTCAAGACATTTGCGCCATGATAGGAGCAGCATCCCATCATTAGTGTTAAATGACGCTAAGTAGGAGAGGTGAACGCTGAACCTAGTGCAGTCCTTTACGGACTTGTTGGCACACCGCTACTGGCATTGCAGCCACAAATTGTGAATAGAGGTACGGATCGCTCAACCTGGAGGCTACTTTTTATCAATGTTAATCGGGACCACAAGCATGTGACCTCCGCATGATGATCGTCCTGTCACCAGAGGAGCACTGCTTGCACAGCCTGCTTACTTGGAAATATGCCAAAGGTAAGGAAGGGGCCGGAGTGTCATCAACACAAATCAGTGACGCTAAGGGCGAATGTGCAAAAGAGCCCTTTGAGGGTGTTTGCACTTAGCTTGGACTGCCGGTTGGATAGAGGAAGGTGGGACTGCCGACTGCTTCTCATCAATCGTTGGGGTGGTAGCTCGCCTTTGGATGACTTGAGTGTTTAACAAGCAGCTTTGAGACAATTAACCGACCTCGTTCCATTCCCTAAGGACCTACATTTTTGGAAGCGATCCATCGCTGCAACAGCACTCTCTCGCCATCTTCTGGACACCTCAACGGACAGCTACCATTAGTGCGCACCGACCTTAGTTGAGCAGGGCGAATCTCATCAGACCGATAAATCTGGATCTATCACTGCTAATAGCACGACCTAACAAGGATCCAGTAAAGTAATGAATGGGTGCTGAACACTATATAGCAGAGAGGAACAACGAGTTAAGTCCAACTCGAAACACTGATGGACGAATAGCTTCCAGACGGAGCGGTGTGCTCCATCCTATGCAATTGCCTGATACAATGGCAACATTATGTAAACGCATTCGGAAGGGTGTGCAATGAGTTCAGCGCTTGTCTCTCCCTTCTTGGCTTTTGTCTTCCTTGGGATGAAAAGAGGGAGAACAAGTAGGGGACAAATTTCATCGGCGATATAGCAAATAAAATAGAGTGATGAGGTTTGAGCTCGTTTAACAGAGAACACTTCTCGCTTAAAGGTGAATAATGATACTTGTGCATGAGGGTGTGCATCCATCGAATGTTTTTAGCCAAAGAGAATGGTTCAGTCCACCACATCTACTTCAGTTATGCCGATAGATCGAAACAAACAGCGACCTATCAGCATTAGCAAGTGCCGATGTGATGACAGGAGAATCAACGACACTACACTTTGTCGATCAGACGGCAATATAGGGAGGCATTTAATTTTCTACCGATACTCAACACCAGCACCTGGCTCGTGACCACGACCGATGCAGCCAGAGGTGCCAAAGACGCCTGATTAAGTCTCTACAACTGTTCTTTCCTTCTCGTCTCTATGGTCAGTGCTAACCTGATCTCAAGGAAGAAGATCATGTCCTCATTATGACAGTGAGAACCAGGAGCTGAACAACACATGCCTTTGGGAGTGTGCTGATTCATTGTTTGAATGAGTTGAGGGGATTGCTCTTAACACTATTTGGGTTACCTGCTGGTCACCCTATGTGGATCTTTCAACGTAGCCGAAATGTGATCTTTACTGACTACCACACTGCTCGTAGTTCCCTCGTTGGCATGCAGGCTATCAGTGCGATTAGTTGATCAAGTTTGCGCGAAGAAGTTGTCCCCTCCCTGTTTGAGAGGATAGTCGCATAATTGCAATGAGCTGTCGGAATAATTCCGCCCACCATCGACATGTTTGGGCCTAGCTCTACCAATTCCTAATAAACTCTTTAACAGCGCAGAAAGAGGGCGCCACCGTGTTAGTGGGTTAGAGATGTCGTGCATAATGACAAATGCAACAATACATATTTTAGCGCAAATATTTTAAGCACCGAATTTATATTTAACTGAGATTGTGATGTGCATACTTAGAGCTGCTTTGGCTATTGAAATGTGGTACTGCTACAAGCGAGTTATTTGATCTCACTGTTTTTATCTGACATCTTGCATTGGCCCAGTGAGGCGAACTCATATCCTGGCTACTTACGGCTGGGTAGAAAGGATGGCGTGGAAACGATTTTGTGAATGAGTCTACTCACCCATTATCAGACCTGTTTGCATTCGTTATCAAACCGTAGCCGTTTTGTTGCGGTGTGGGAGGGACCACTCTTGCGAATCGTTGCGTGCGAGAGATAGTGCGTCGTAGTCATTGCTGAGATATGGTTCAGCCACTCCTTTGTGTTTAAACTCATTCGATAGCTGGCCGATTGCCCTATTTCAACCTGTCGTTGCACAGTTTCGGCGGCCTTATGCAAGGTGTGAAGCATTAGAATATCATGGCAGCCGATGTTAGAAGGAGAGGCAATGCGAGATGTGAGGCGGGAAGAGCACTTCAGACATGTGTATGCCCATTAACTTTCCATATTACGGAATGTCTGTTGCACAGTCGGTAAGCTGGGTCGCTGACAACCCTGTTCACTCATTTCTCACTAGAATTGACATTGTTGACCAATATTTTAATGTGGTGGCGCCTCTCACACCCACCCACTCACTCAGTCCACTAATGCTCGTCTCATTACCACCCACCCCATCCTGCTCACATAGAAGGCAAAAAGAAGGTATTGCTGTGACATAGCTCTGTTAGCACCATACAATCATGCTATGGGGTGTGGGGAAGATGGATAGGGAGCTAGAGAAAAGAGACGAGGCGAGTGATCCCTAACAACTTAAACAGCGGAAGATGTACCATCTTCCCGCGCGTCCTCTTCTTACTCGGGGTTGGTGTTTTGGTCCTAAAAGAATGAATGGAAGAAGAGAGGGTGCGGATGCGAAATGAGGAGGAGGAGGAGGAGGAGAGTGTATGAGTGCGGAGAGCTTACGAAGGTGTTGAGCATTCCACTCCCGCCACCAGCGCTCAGCTGCTGCTAATGCCTGTAAATTAGGTGGTCTATAGTGAAAGTAACGCTAATGCTACCGCTAGCTGCTTAAACAATAAAAGCAAGTCAGCTGAATGACGTATACTGAGTCTGCACGTAATTATGGACCAAGTGATTGAGCACAAAAGCATGAAGTAGGACTTGAGCTAAAGCCGCTGTGCGACTCCTACAAAGTGGCTTGACCAGTACGCAGAGGAGGAGGAGGAGGAGGAGGAGGAGGAGGAGGAGGAGGGAGAGAAGGGAGTGACACTCACTTGGATCGGTGCCTAGACACACGGCCTCAGTGGCCGGTACTACCTCCTCGTCACGAAGGGGAGAGATTGCGAAACTAGTTGTCTCCCGGTCCACTGAGGCTGGTGGCAATCTTCGTTGCTGGCGGCCACAGGGTCTCGCCTCAACTCCAACTGAGCGCCGGTGGCGCTCTCCCTCCTCACCTTCCCTTCTTGTCACATCTGCAGGGCAGCACATTTAATAGCGAAATGGGCACACTTACAGTCGACAAGGGTTCCAGCGATTCCAACGATAGCCCACATGTGGGACCATGTGAGTAGGTTCAATGCACTACTGCTCAAATTGAGCAATGCAAAGCTCACGTAGGCGAGCAGAAATACGGCGTAGAGCACTCCTTCTTCCGACAACATCGCAAGTGGGTCACGGAAATATGAAACTGGCGACGATGCGCCTGACACATCGATCGTTGGATCGAAGACGACAATTTGAAATGCACGTGACAGCGTGCAATGAGTGAAGCAGACTGGTCGTGAATAACCGAGAAACGTGAGGCTTTGTAAACGATCTGGACAAAGGGAGTCTTGACGCTTAAATAGCTGCAGTTAATGTAGACAGATTGAAGCACACTAAGTAACGTGTTGTTTAGAAAACTAAATACCACTCTGAGTCATGCTTTTCTGTGGCTGTCGTGTTGTTAGGCTTCGAGGGTGGTTTGGATAATACAAAAGCTAAGAGCGGAATTGAGAAGTCTTCGTGGATCATGTCCAGTAGTAATTCAATAAGAGGAGTGAAGGAACAAAAAGTCGGCGATAAAGTATGAGATGGTGCCGTCATTGGTGAAAGGTGTTACAGCAACTCATTTTTCTCTGTCTGTTGAATATATTTATTCTATCCTGATATTTTGCCTTCTTTTGCCCTCAAGGGAGACTTTGGACCCCACAATAAAGAGGTGGCTTGGAAGTGGGATTATGAGGAGAAGGAGAAGAAAGAGGACGAGAGGGAGAAGGGACCGCATTGACAAAGTCACAAGAGTGGGAGATTACGGGTGCGATTCTTAGCCCTAACATTAGCTGTGGCTCAGTAAACATGCATCATACTCCCTTAGCCTTCTCATGTCTCCTGACACAAAAGGTAATCCAGTTAAATTGTCGAGCGCTCTTACCCCTATCGTGATCAACTATCCCAGCAGAATCGAACCCGTTTTCACAATTGCATTGGGGTTAGTGGCAGATCAGGTAAGTTCAGACAATTAGCAGTCATGTCATGACAGCTGCCACACGAAGCAGACGCTCAGGTAGCACTCCACTAAACAATAAAACTGTCAATGTGGTTGATGCTCAAATCAGGAAGTAATTGCAAATTTGGCTACTGTGCCACAGCGTCTACGTGTAGTGGGATGTGCAGACATCGCAACCGAAAATTGCCATCTGAAAACGTAGCTTACACCCCACCATCCAAGTAAATGCGAAGCGAGATCTTGTACAAATACGCATTTTTTGTGAAGGTGATCGACACCTGCAGGTCAATGTGAGTAAGGTCAATCCATTGCTCCAATTGAGCAAGGCGTCTATTCGTTTTGAATATGGACTTTGCTACGAAACACATGCTTAAAGAAAATTAAAGTGTGAAACTACTTGACAAAATAGCATTACCCGCTGTCGTTTGAACTGTAGTACTTTGTTTGTTAGAACTGCCCGTTTATGTCAAGGTCACAGAGGTGGCCGTACTGCCCTAGATGCGTAGGCTGGCCTCCGGGCCATGCTAGCAGCCTATTTCCCTCTGTTCGGTGAATATATACACTCTACCCGGCCACTTTGCCTTCTTTTGCTTTAAGAAAGCCTCAAGTCGCTACAGAACTACTATACGATTTGTTGGCAAACCTTACAGTATCACTATTATGCATTTATATTACTGATATACAAATACCAATAACTTTCTCATTTTGCTTACTTCGTAAATTGTAATTAGCACATTTGTTGCTTAAATTAAACGCGAAAGTCAAAATCGTTAGTATTTGTCATAATTATGGTCTAATTAAAAAGATATAAAATTTAAACTTTATTTGTTTTACCGGAAAAACTTTGAGCTGATTGGTCAGATTTGTGCGCGGCTTGCGTAAGTGGTGCGCGTTTTCGAGGATAACTTTTCTGGATTAATGCGCCTTTATCCGCTGCCGAAAGTCGGCATTCCGGTAGGTGTTGAGTATCTCTTTATTGTTTTTAGTTATTTAGTTGTTGTGAGGTATTCTGGACGTGGAATTGCTTCCTTTAAACACATACTTGTTAGAGTAGAGGCAAATGCCTCTTAATGTGAATGTTGACGGCTACTTTTCAACTGCAAGTTCTCCTCATGTGCATTTTTCGGTGTGTAGAGCTGAATTGCGGCTGTTGCAGCAGATTGTGGGGCTTGTTGTTAATGACAATTGAATTTGAGTAATGAGGCGTGATTTTGTGGAGGTGCTAAAGCCCTACCAAGTGCTTGGCAATTACTTGCCAGTCGACAAGGGTTCCAGCGATTCCGACAATTGCCCAAATGTAGGACCATGTGAGTAGGTTCAGTGCACTACTGCTCAAATTGAGCAGTGCAAAGCTCACATACGCGAGCAGAAATACAGCGTAGAGCACTCCTTCTTCCGACAACATCGCGAGTGAATCACGGAAATATGAACCTGGTGACGGTGCGCCTGACAGCACATCGATCGTTGGATCGAAGACGAAAACTTGAAATGCACGTGACAGCGTGCAATGAGTGAAGCAGACTGGTCGTGAATGATAGAGAAATGTGAGGCTTTGCGGACGATCTGGTCAAAGAGAGTCTCGACGACCACATAGCTGTAGTTAATGTAGACAGATTGAAGCACACTAAATAACGTGTTGTTTAGAAAACTAAATACCACGCCGAGTCATGCTTTGGTGCGGCTGTCGTGCTGCTAGGCTTCGAGGGTGGTTTGGATAATGCGAAAGCTAAAAGCAGAATTGAGGGATCTTCGTGGATCATGTCCAGTAGTAATTCAATAAGAGGAGTGAAGGAACAAAAAGCCAGCGATAAAGTATGAGATGGTGCAGTCATTGGTAAAAGGTGTTCCAGCAACCCATTCTCCTTGCCCTGTTAAATATATGCATTCTACCCTGATATTTGCCTTCGTTTGCCTTCAAGGGAGCCTTCGAACCCCACAATAGGGAGCTGACTCGGAAGTGGGCTTATGAGGCAGAGGGGAAAAAGGAAAAGAAGGAGTAGAAGGGGAAGGGAACGCAATGACAAACTCACAAGAGTGAAAGATTATGGATGCGATTCTTAGCCCTAACATTATCTGTGGCTTAGTAAACATTCTCATACTCTCTTAGCCTTCTCATGTCCCCTGACAGAGGGAATCAAACAGTTTAGATCAATTCACACAAAAGTAATCCTGTTAACTTGTCATAATTAACTACCTTAGCAAAATCGAATTAGTTTTCACAATTGCATTTGGGTTATTGGCAGATCAGGTAAGTTCAGACAATCACAAGTCATGTCATGACAGCTACCACACGGGGTAGAGGGTCAGGTAGCACTCCACTGAATGGAACAGCTGCCAATGCGACTGATGCTCAAATGAGGAAGCAATTACGAAGTTGATGCTTGAATCAGGTAGTAATTAAGAAGTTGGCTACTGTGCCACCGTGTCTACGTGTAGTGAGATGTGCAGGCATCGCAACCGCAAATTGCCAACTCAGAACGTAGCTTACACCCCACCAGCCAAGAAGACTTTCAACAGAATTTCGTAGAAATGCGTATCTTTTGTAAAGGTGATTGACACATGCAAGACCATGTGGGTAGGGTCAGTCCATTGCTCCATTTGAGCAAACCGTCTATTCGCTTTGAGTGTGAACTTTGCTACAAAACACATGCTTGAAGCAAATTGAAGTGTACAGCTACTTGACAAAACGACATTGTTCGCTGTAGTTTGAACCTGTAGTACTTTATCTGTTTGTGCTGCCGATTTCTGTCAAGGTCACAGAAGTGTCCATATTGCCCTAGCTGCGTGGGCTGGCCTCCGGGCCATGCCAGCAGCCTTCTTTCCTCTGTCCGGTGAATATATATATATTCTACTCTGCCACTTTGCCTTCTTCTGCCTTAAGGGAGCCTCGGGACGCTGCAGAACCACTTTCACGATTTGTTGGCAAACCTACCAGTATCACTATTATGCATTTATATTACTGATATACACATATTAACAACTTTCTCGTATTGCTCACTTTGTAAATTGGAATTAGTGTGTTTGCTACTTAACTTGTACGCGAAAGTCGAAATTTAAGTATTTGTCGTAATTATAATCCCATCGTAAGTGCATAAATATTTAAAATTCGTTTGTTTTACCGGACGAACTACGAACTGATTAATCGGATTTGTGCGCGACTTGCGTAAGTGGTGCGCGTTTTTGGGGATAATTTTTGTGGAATAATGCGCCTTTATCCGCTGCTAAAAGTTGGGAGCCCGGTAAGTATTGAGTACCTTTCGAGTATTTTTAGTTAGTCAGTTATTGTGAGGTACTTTAAATGTCAACCTTCTCCTTTTATGCACATACTTGTTGGGGTAGAAGCAAATGCCTCTTAATGTGAATGTTGACGGCTACTTTTCAACTGCAAGGTCTCCTCATGTGAATTTTTCGGTGTGTAGAGATAAATTGCGACTGTTGCAGCAGATTGTGGGGTTGTTTGTTTTTTAATGGCATTTGAATTTGAGTAATGAGGCGTAATTTTGTGGAGAGGTGCCAAAACCCTACGAAGTGCTTGGAAATTACTTGCTTGGTGGTTTCTTGCGATTAAGCACCCATTTTATGAATGTGTGTAAATATATGCTTTTGCTTTATTTGCCAGTTTATTTGTTAGATCAGCCGTTTCAGAAATAGGTACAGTTGCTGTTACAACTTTTTGTTTTCCGTTTGCACTGCCTAATCGCACTGATTTTTTGCTGCAAACAACTTCTTTGGATTAAGTGCGATTGCTTTGGCTGTTTCCAAGTGGTCTGTCACTTGAATAAGAATGAGTATTGATGAATGAAGTCCAATTTGATGAAGGGACTTGTAACTTTGGTAAACGGAAAAGTTTCATAATGTGGTTGTTAGGAGGTTTTGTTTTCCAACTACGATGCCTACTCACGTACACTTTTCGCCGTATGACACCTCGAATAATAAGTTAAGGTTGTTTTGGCAATTTGTAATTTGTTTGCTTTCTGATAGCGATAGATTTTGTTGAGAGGAGTTCTAGCGTCTCTAAGGACATGGCAATTAATCATTATTATTTTCTTGCTAATAAGTATTCACCATATTTATAAATCTCATTATGCATTTTTTAGCTCGTTTTCGTGCTAGAATAGACACTGAAGAAGAAGCTGCAGCAGTAATGGGTACGAATCTCGCCTTCGCTATCACTTCACATATTTCTCAGGTAGGATTGGATTGTGCTTAATGAGTTGTTGCTGTCCCTTTTTGTGTGCAGTAATAGAATCAATATGCGTTCATATGTTGGGTAAGAAAGTGCTGTTCTTTATCTGCTTTACCTGCGCTATTTTCATCACTATGATATGCGTGTTGTTGGCACACATATGGATGGCGGAGGAGTGGGGCAGGACCAGGGTTGTTTGTTGTGTTGATGTGATCTTTGCTGCGAAACATGTTGTGTAGAGGGCCTCGGTGATGGCTGAATGGTGGGTTGCTCAGCTTTGATGGCATGAGTTGGTGTCTCTGAGTGAGGTAGACGCGGCAGCGGTAGGAGCGGAGGAAGAAAAAGTGGCAAGTGGGAATCTTGGGCATCACCACGCAGACTGTACTTTGTAGCAGTCTCAAATGTTTGCTTGTTGAGGTGTTTGTTTCTTTTTTTGCTATCAGTAGTTATGTTTGTGTATGTCAGCTTTGCAGCGCATTGGACCCTCACACATGGGTCTTTCCATTGTTTGGTTTTTTCCTTTTCAGATGCTGCAAACTTACCCTGGTGGTTGTGATGGTGAAGTAACATGTGATGAGTGTGTGGAATGGTAGGCAATGCAAGAGGTTGGAGTGATTCGCCGTAACGGTGGCGGCGGGGGCGTATCCGTCTGGATTGTGCGATGCGGCTGTCGGCATGGGCGACAGGATCTACTACTGCTATTATGCCTCCGTATGTTTGTCTTCGCGGGCATGGGTGACTAGGTGAGTAAGTGGAGGGGTGGCACATCGACGGTTAGTAGACGCGGTTAGATCGACTTGAGGGGCGACTCAGCCTTTCTATGCTTTGCTTCTTCCAATGCCGCTGGTGCCACTGCTGTTGTTGCGTATGCGTGAACATCACCAGCGAGGACATTGGTTCCTTCATCCAACGATTCCTATCGCAACAACAGTATCGTAAGTCCTTTACATTGATTAGGTGTTATCAATGGCGTCTCGCCTTTCTGTGACACGTGGCGACACAAGAGCTTCAAGTTATTACAGATTCACTGCGGATAATGTGCTTTGTCTGGTTGCACAAGTGAATCATCCATATCAAGTTTCGTGCCTTTCTTGGATTTATGCAGTCTCTATGCAGTTAACTTGCTCATTGTGATGCATGCACTGTCTTGACTTATGCGGGAAATGTTTATTCAAAATACGGGTTTGTCTTGCGAGAAAACACGGCTGGTAAGGTGCTGTTTTTGAAGTTGTCAGGTTCCTTGTATCCTGAAAAGGTAGAAAGTGTTGGAGGAAAAGATGGAAATGTATTTTGCAGCCTTAAAGTACTAGCAGTAGTCAGTATTTGCGGTTGAACTTATTGGCAGAAAGGCTTAAACGCATTTATGGGTGTAAATTTTAATATTACAAATTGTAATCAGGGAGAGAACGCTGGTTCCTTACTGATGCGAAAGCCTAACTTGGCATTAGAAAGGGCGGATCGGTGAACACTTTCGAAAGACTGTTGCCTTCACTTCAAAAGTCGTTGGAAGAGGAAGTGTGGCGATTGGGTGCTGTTTAAAGCGATTGAATCGGTCCTTCGCGGTAGTAAGGGACGCTGCTTTTAAATGTGCATATTTCATAGTCGTTGATGAAGACTTTTTCAGCGGCTGGTCTGGTACTTTCGAGGAAGCTGTGACTATGGCAGTGAAGGTAACAAATTTTCTAGCAGAAATGTGAAATTTTGGCTAATTTGGCCCCACCAGAGTGTGTGACTGTGGCTCTGATTACAGCCAGTGCTTAAGTAGTGCTTTAGCCTCGATTTTCAAATTAGATTTCTTGTAGAAAAAGTGGTTAGAATTGTGCAAAGGTGGTGGGATGGAAATGTCAGTCATGAAATAATATTCTGTGCTCGTTTATGCTGACTTACAAAGGGCAGTGGTGGGGATGTAGATTTGGTTGGAATGAGCCTCCTTTTTGGGTGTTGAGCAGATGTGGAAGTAGTGATGTGTTTGAAGTGATGGAAATGGCGTCATTTGCACTTGTAGCGAGGCAAGCGGCATAAATGTGTCACGGAGTGGCCTCGTGGACACATTGAGGTGAATGCTGGAACCAATTTTGGGCCCGCATCGGTCGGTGGTGTCATTGATGGTGGTGGTGGTGGCGGCGGTAGTGCCGGGGATGGATCTTCCCTCAACGATCTATGGCTTCAATGAGCAGTCTTGAGGCGCTGTTTACCGACCCACTCACCCACCCACCGACCGACCAACTCACCCGCCAGCCCATGCTCTGCCCGATGTCGTCGAGGACATAGGATGTCTGGAAGAGGTGGTTGGAAGTACCCTCCCGTCTGTGCAGAATACCACACGTGGTATTGTTCCCCTTCCCTTCCCTCGCTCTCCCTTCCCTGCTCTCCTGCCTTTCTCTCTCTTCTGCCGCCAACACTGCTGCTGCTGCTCCTTATTGGTAATGTGACTACTTTAGTTATTATTATTGCTGCTACCATTGATAAAGCTAAACTATTGCTACTGTTGAAACCAGTAAAGGCGTCCTCCTTCCTTCCTTCCTTCCTCCTTTTTGCATATGCAGGATGTGTTGGATATTGTGAAGTGGGGTGGAGGCTCCACGCCGCCATTGATTACTGTAGGGTTTATCAAAAACCTGTGGAGGAATGGCGACTGTTAGTGTTGCATTGCCCTCAACTTCGACCATTTGCCGTATGTTCACAACCATTCAGCAAAGAATGCCTTTCTTGTGTGTTTTGCTGGAACCACGCGCATCTCTGGCGCTACTTGTACAGAAGGCCAGTTGTGCATCATCCATGTAGTCATTAACAGGAGTGCAAAGTAAATGCATTTCCTCTGACTGATTCTACTGGATGACGTCACGTGCTTCCACACCACAACATTCAATGCATTAGCGCCGCTGGCTCAAACGGCCACACGCAGGTGACTGAGAGGCGCATCACTTGTCCACTTTCGAACATCATCGACTAAGTGGCGCTTGCGTACGTAAACCAGCTCAAAATACTGGACATTTTACAGTCATTTGCACCTTGAATTTTGTGTAGTCGCACGATCTTGGGCCTCCGCATGAATCTAATCGAACCCGATGTCAGTAGGTGGCAGTTACGCACATTTTGGTATTCAGTGGAAGTGTGTCGAAGTCTCGGCTGCGTCTACTTCTCACAGGAGAAAAACTTGTTTCGCAGTATAGCCGCCCTCGGCGCAGATCTTTGTGATGTCCAAAAACCACTCGAGTTCGATTTTGCAGTCATAAATCTCGCCGTGGACTTCCGAGATGGTCTGAGTCTGGTATAAGTTGTCAGCTACACCTTTCTATTTATGTACTTATAAGTAGTTTGCGCTTTGGAATCACCCTGAGCAAGAATGTGATTGTTTGGTCAAATAGGTTTTCTGATTGTTATTTTAAAGTAACTCTTATGCTAGAAGGCATAAGATTACAAGTAATTTTGCTATTAAAGTAGACTTTCTGACGTAGTTCGTTGAGTCCTGTATTGAGTGCCTTCGTGTGGTGGCTTCGATTGGGTCACTCTAACCACGGGGTCCCCTATTTGACCAAACGTAGCTGACAATTTGGGTTGAGGAAATAGTTCCGCAGTAAACACAGTCCGCATCGATGGATGCAACATGAAGGCGAATAGTACTGCAGTGGCAGCAATCACCACCTTTTCATCCTAAGCCTCTCAATTCCCTGTTTTTCTACTTGTCGTCCGAGAAGACCTTACTTCCATCAGTCATCGCGGTAATCCAGCAAACTTTTGAAGTGAGGTTGAGAATGGCGTCACCATGGTATAGACAGAAAACGGTATGCAAGGGGAATAAGGCTGAGCCTAAGGTAATCGTTGCCTCGTACCGGCACGAAGCTATCTGAGGAGAAGCGATGCCTTAGGACAAGCAGTGGGAAACAAGAGGAAACGAATACGATTCGAGCTAGTTTACCGTATAGGGAGCATAGGTCCTAGGTGCATGCGTTCATTCTGCATGATTGTTTTAGCAGAAGCATTTCCTCCCCATTGTCCTATAATTTATTTGCGGCTTTCGCTCAATGCCTTCACACGCTTTCCAGTCCACTCATTCCACACACCAATCTGTACTAACACTGCTTCCTTCAATACCAGCCACGATAAGTTATTTAGCTAACTCTCCTTACCACTGATGTCTGTACGACACTGTTAGAGGCTTGAAGCAGTGTTTACCACTAGTCTCGTAATTTTCTCATTCAAATGGATTCAGCCCTTCTTTTTGTTGCCATTCGAAGTCTCTGAAGGTGTCTGATGGAAACGGTGATTGGGAGAATAACTTGATGGTGAGTAAGCAGACGCTCCCACTATGTTCCAGCGCCTCATCCACGAGCCCTAGTCATTATCGGATCTTTACAGACATATTTGTATCAGAAAGGTGGCCTGGTGATTTTCCAGGATTGATCCTTGTTTAGGCCACCTGATTGTAATTTCAAATCATCGAAAAAATTGAGGGAAACGAATAAGGTTTTACAAATGCTGCATAACAAGGATAATGAGAATGTAGCCAGCTATTTACCTATCCTCTGTGGTCCTGTAGAGGAGCTGAAGTTGGTACACAAATAGTTCTCGAAATCATGTAGGGAGGAATTGTGACCAAAAATTTGATTAAGATGCTGTTTTACGGTTCATATGTGAGGACAGTAAAGAGAGCTGCATCGGTGGATTAATGGTTGCACAAAAAATTATGACGATCATGACTGACTGTCACATGCATTGTACATACGCCGAATGGGCAGCAGTAGGCACTGCTTGTGTTTCGCCTTTGATGCCGAGTCATGAGTAGTGTGTGAGAAATTTTTGATTCTTGACCTAATGCAAACAACGATAAACGATCGGCTCCGTCGTTATCAATCCAATCTTGAGATGCCTTGCAAGTCAAGGTGAGGTAACTGTCCCTCGAAGTTAATTGCGACCTCCAGCAGTGTTCTTAATGTTGACAGTACTATGAATTCCTCCCCGGAGATATAGGGATAGGATAGCATGACACGTATGGGACAGGCAAACTGTATTTTGCCGTAGAAAGGAAGGAAAGAATGAAGAGATGGGAAGTTCTTTCGCTGACCCGCATCCCGTGCTAATCCTAGAATGGGCAACCTGACTTGTCGCCCTCAATAACATTTCGCCAATTCTCTGCTTACCTTGTAGGAGATGTCCTCCTCTTCAAAGCACCTCTTTTGCTTCACAACTGCACTCAGTCTGTCAACTTCTGTGGTTTCGACAGTGGTTATTCTGTTTTACAAGCACGCATATCTTTAAAGATAGCATTAAGGCGTGTAACTATCCGACTTGGACAAGTTGATTTTGCGTATGCATCAATGCCTTAAAGAAGTCGAGAAATGCATCTCGCCACTATTGAGAGTGAAATGTGCGAACCAATTCATAGCACAGCGATTATCAGGCTTCCTCGGTTTGCATGAATGGCGACCAGACAACACTTCCAAGGACAAATTCTTACTCCACTCAAAAGCTGCTTTGCGATTTTGGCTGATGTGGAGAAATTTGTGTGGATGCAATTCTGCTTAATTGCGGCTTTCAAAGCAGGTTTACTTGTGGCAAGACCGTAGCCCAAGTAAGTGCCTTGGTCTTTACAGAGCTCTTTTTCGCACTTACTAACAACGAGGGTAGAAGGACAGTAGCTTCGGATTACTACAATCACATGCCATAACAATGCCTATGCCGCAATACATAAGAGCAGCACACGATTTGGTCCGTCCTACCACAAACTTGAAATTGACTTGGTGGCTCACGCACAAACTGTGCCAATAATGAGCTAAAACGATTTTAGCCGGAACACTACAGCAGGTCTAGGTTAATTAGTGCTTTTCCTCCCCATCACCAACGTCTGCTGCAGTTCCCACGGTATCGTGTGCCTTATATTTTGTTTTCATATAAGTAATAACTGAGCAAGATATATCAGTGACTAGGGGTGAACTGCCATTAGACATCAAAAATGGTCCGAGAGCAATGAAAATCAGCATCTTGCAAAATGGCAGCGGTGTTTATACGAGCTCGAAGGGGACTGGAAATGACTGCTGATTAAATGATTAAGAAAATCGAGTCCAAGTCACCGTGAGAGAAGCAGGAAGTTCGTTCGTTGTCTGATGTCTACGAGAGGTCGACTAACAGTAACCCACAATTACTGATTGCCAGTCCAAAAACCATATGCGTTTGCATTAAAATGGAAATTTTGCTGTTACATACTACCAGTGTTTTAACAGGTGTCAAAGCGTTGTCTTAAAGCGTTGCAATTGTACGTAAATAAAAAATTTTTTACAACACTCGCTTTATACAAATCTTTAGAATGGAATCTAGCTTAGGCATTACGCTACGCACCAAAGCAAATTGTAAATAGCGGAATTGCGTGTGTATCCCATTCGCAGTTTGTCATGCCAGTCGCTGCTGGAGTCTCAAGTAACCAGACGATGAATGACTTGTAGAACTAGGGCCTATCCTCTCATGAAATGATTGGAATGTTGTTGCCATATCATTAATTTGACCTCTTGAGCTTCATTGGCGTGCTGCTTATTGCTGCCACGAAATAAGTAGATCTTCAGAAGAAAGGCTAAATTGGACACCGCTGCACAAGCAGACGAAGCGATACGTCATGCACCTTACCTAGCAAATGGATTCTCAAGTGTATTGCAGGTGATGCCTCATACAACAGCGGGTGAAGTTAATTGCGAGAGTCGCAGTTATCTGCGCTGCAATTGGCCCTCCACACCTGTCTGCATAACGCTCTTTTGAGGAAGAGTCCTTGCATACGTAAATATTTATCTAGCAGCTCTGCTAAGCACAAACGGTTCAAACGGGAAGGATGTGCCTTGCAATGACCGCGTTTCCGTTTGACTCCAAACATGTTGAGCCACTCCGTAGTTAAGACCAGAATCTTTTATCCTCGCCATGGGTTATTACACCCAACCAAGTCCTTTTACACTGGTTCGCTGATGTGCTTCAACCAGGAGGCATTCTGCAGTGAAGTCACTGTCGCCTTCTAGCACTCAATCTCACTTGTTCGATGTCTTTACCGTCAATGAGTTCGGCATGGAATTTCCTTTACGCATACAAGTAAATAGGTTTGACTCTCAAACCCCTATCCACCAGCTTCCACCATTTACCACTTCCGTAAAATTCTCCAATAGGCTTTTACCACACTTCGCATGTGACCTTATTGTGGACCGTTGTTAACTCATCCGTAACACCACTGAAGCTGACTGGAAGGTGGGACATGAGATCACACTGCATAGTATGAAGTGGGCATCGTGATGGAGAGCATAAGATCGCAAGTCATTTTGCTATTGAAGTAGACTTTCTGACTTAGTTTGTTAAGTCCTGTACTGAGTGCGTTCGTGCGGTAGGTTCAATGGGATCACTACAACCACGGGATCTCCCATTTGACCAAATATAGCTGATGATTAAGGTCGAGGAAATAGTTCTGTAGTGAACACAGTCCATATCGATGGATACAACGTGCTGGCGAATAGCACTACAGTAGCAGCAATCATCTCCCTTTTATACCAGACCTTTCAATTAGTTATTTTTCTACCTATCATATGAAAAGACATACTCCCATCAGTCATCTCGGTGGTTCAGCAAACTTTTAAAGCGAGGTTGAGAATAGCGTCAGCATAGTATAGACCGAAAGTGGTGTGCTAGGTGCAAGGATGAGCCTACGGTAATCGAAGCCTCGCACTAATACAGAATTATCGCGAAAGAAGCGATGCCTAAGGACAAACAATGGAAAACGAGAGGAAACGGACACGATTCAGGCCAACTTACCATGAGGACGGCATAAGCCTTAGGTAAATGCGTTCATTCCGCACAACTGTTTCTTCGCAAGCAGTTCTTTCCTACTGTCTTCTACTTCACTTACGTCTTTACCCTCAATGTTCTTACGCGTTTTCCACTCCACCCGTTCTGTACACCGATCTGTACTAGCACTATTTCCTTAAATTCTAGCCATGGCAAATTATTTGGCTATTATTCTTGCCACTGATTCTTGTGCAACAGTGTCAGAGGCTTAAAGCATTACTCACTACCAGTGGCATAATTCCTTCATTCAAATGGATTTAGCCTTTCTTTAATCGTTGTTTTGCCAAGTCTCTGAATACGTCTAATTGGAAACATCGGTAGGAGAATGCTTGGATGGTGAGTAAGCAGATGCTCCTACTACGTTCCAACGCCTCATTCACGGACCATAAAATCGAAACACTACCTGCCTGAACACTTTTTATTAGCATGGAAAACCTTAGTTAGAGCTCTAACTCGCATTTTGAACGGTTCTTAAGCTCTCACTGCTAATTCACATCTTTTCGCGTCTAGCACATGGAGGGGTGAAGCCAAATGGCAAACTAAAGCAATGCACGCATTCAGTGCATCCACTACGCCTTCCGCGTGTATAGTATCTTTTCATTGTCTTGATGTTTTGTTGTGCAGGACACAGAAGCGGTGGTCATTTGATGTGTGTGTGCGCTGGTGGCATTATCTTTACCCGCTCTAACTTATCCTATTTCTCATCGTCACCTCTTTACAAGTCTCAGTACCAGGAGGAGAGCATAATGACAGCTTCTTGGTGGACAGGTTGCAGATGCGCTCTACTGACAGCGTAATGAAAGTGGACGTAGGCAGTCGCAAGTTTCTTTTAACTTTACCTGCATGCATTGCAAGTCGTGGGCGGTGTCGCATGAGACAAAGTAATGATCGTCGCCTTGTGTTAAGGCTAAAGTGGATACCATTGGAGTGATTAAAACCTTTTGCGGTGTAACAAGTAAAATCGTGGTAAGTGCGCAGCACCTTACTGCTACTCTGCTTTAGTCAAAAGAATCATCCAAATTTTATAAACACTTCCAGTAAAACATTAGGGCTGTTGTGAGTTAATGAAAATTACCATCATGCTTCATTGGAATGGAGACAAGTGCACAGCTAGACACTGTCCTTACATACTGCAGTCATAACAGACGCTATTCAGTCCATCTGAACCCAGCGTAAGGCCCATATCCCACTTGCGGAAACCGTTGTCTTGTGTTGCACTAACCTATTGTGTGGCGACAAAACTGCTATTCTGCACCTAATTTAAGCAAGGGCCTGATGAATGTCGCCTTGTTTATTGGTGTGCTCTCCGAACTCCAACCCTAATTCAAACTCTCCATGTCGATTAATACACTGATGCTGCCATACGATGACTACTTTGCACCCCTTCAGTGGTGTCGTTTGAGTAGGGTGGAAATCCCACCACAGGTGTTGACAGGACAAGGCATCAAGTGCTGGAGGAAGGTAACGCATGGCAGTAAAGGATCGTGATAACCAATATCATCCTGACATTCTAATGCATCAACAAATTTAACAGTGAGCATACGTCATGGGCACAAAGGCAGCGAAACCATTGTTACATCTGCTAGAGCACATGAACTTCAAATCCAGTATTACCATTATTCCCTCGGTCCACAAAGCAAAGAGCCAAGTAGGTTTTGTCATTTGAGCTTTGACTGTCATGCTGAGCGTTTGATGCATGGTGACCCTGAGCAGCGCTGCTGAAATTCTGTTAGCACTGGAGACGCGACTGATATTTGTCCTCGTTACCCTTCTTTGTATATGGATAGTAAAATCGAGTCCGTCTTTGAAGCATTCGAGCTAGGTGTATAGTCTGATCGCAAGAGATGTGTGGGCAGGATTGGAGCTACTAGCGTGTCCCAGAGACCAGCCCACCCGACGAAGGCACAATGGCCATCAAAGTGACCGTAGGCGAGACTGAGAGTTGAATAGACAACAAACGTATCACTTTTTTTATGCTGAGCACTTTTATTGCTATGTTAACTCCCAGTGGTAAGATGTTCGGTTTAAATGCAAACATCTAGCCGAATCACTCATTCACTATAGACCACATTTACATAATTCATGCTAACACCGTTTTAGATCCTCTGTACGTTGTTCATGTCGGCCAAATTTGCAAGGATTTCTTCCTTCTTTACCCCACTACTGCGCCAATGCCAAATACGAGAAGCTTGAATGTTATGAGGCACCTTTGCATTCTTATACAAGACGGTGGATAGATAGCACATCAGCAAAGCTATGTAGGACGGTTTTTGTCTGCACCGAGATACTCAAGTTATGTTCCTGCCTATCGCCTTTTAGGCACGTTTAATGAAACCCAAGCGTTGAACTACTATATCACTTTCCATTAATGCTGCCATAAGAAACACTGGAGACAGGCAAAAACTGATCCAAAAACTTAACAGGCAATGATAAGGACTACTATTAACTGACTTCTGTAGTAAAAATAACTAGGACGATGTAATTGTGTTTAAAGTTTACGCTTACTTTTTGCATAAATCGTAAGTCCTTTTTATTATGATTCCTAAAGCTGATGACAATACCTGTAACGGTTATCGTGTATTCATCATACTCAGCACACTTTTCGAGGGTTTAGCGGCATATAGGAAGGGTGAGGGTTCTGCGTGGTCGCAACTGTTCCCGTGATTGCACGGCGGTAGCGTTGCGCTCCGATTCATCCGTTTGGGTGGAGCATCGGACAGAATGAGAATTCCTCATTTTTAGCCCCCTATAGTTGTATTGAGATGTTTTGGAGTCAGATAGTGACTATTTTGGTGTGGTCTGTGCATGGAAACCTCTTGTTAAGCCCAAATGTCAACATCCTTGATCTGCTGCATAAGATTGACAAAAGAACGCGCATTTCTCTCGCCACTTTTAATGCTCGTACAGTGTCACTTCGATACTGTTCAAGATGGTTTGGGTTCAGCGTGTTAAAATCCTCGACGAAGGTTGATACTGTTTTGAGTTTTAAGATTGTTGGTTCACATCAACACCGTGTGATTGGGATGGAAATATTGCTGAAGTTTGGCGAACGAAGTCTTTACAAGTAGCTTGACTTGACAGGTGGCAAACAATGGACCCAAATCCTAAATCCGGTCATCTCCACACTTGTCTGTCCTTCGTATCCTGTTTATATGACTATACAGCCTGACGTATGATAATTTGGGTGGTTTTTCTACGCTTCCCACATTTCTGCTGCACCCTATAGTTTTTTCATGCCATCTGTCTCGCTTTCAATTTTATGAATTGGTTATTTCAGCTGCCCATGCACTTGCCAATGCAACTTAAGCGGCTGTATTTCGCACTAACGCGGTTGCACTTCGGTGCCTAAAGAGGACACGTTTGGCACCACCTCAGCCACAACATGCGCGACCGTCGCTACTGTTAGTGTTTCTTTTTGCTTTAGCCTTGCCCACTTTAAAATAGTATTGTACATCCTCTTGTAGACAATGATTCTCATTGAAGGTGGGCATGGTATTACGGGCGAAATGGCACAAATGAGAAGAGCAGTCTTGAGCATAGCAAAGTGGAATTGGTGTAACCCCATGAAGTGGGCCAGCGACCTCAAGCATTCCACTACCGTCAGCAATTTGTTTGCCATCCCAGACCGTGGCAGCATAACCTTCCCATCACTTCCACCTTCCTCCCAGCTCTTCTCACTAATTGCAGCCGAATTCCTTTTATTCTTTACTTTTTTCATTTAATCCAGTTTAGCGCATTTGTACACGTTTTGGTTTCTAAGTCGGGTTTTTACACCGTCGAGTGGTAGTTTCCCCGAGCATCAGTCACATTCATTCAAAACGTTTTTATTGGAAGAGATAATGCTAAAAGCCTACATTTACGATTGAGATGTTGATTTGGCCGTGTAAATTTGCTATTGTGGGGAAAGTCTTCCGAAGATGTCTAGTCGTGTGGAAATCTGCCGACGCCTTAGAATGGCATTAGCTAGGGCACATGCTTATTAAATAGACCTGGATTCACTGAGGTCTAATGTGAAGAGGAAGCGGTGGACACCAGGAAGAGAAGAATACTGCCACCGGGAGCTCCTAGGCTTAGGTGAACTGATCACAACTGACCTACTAACAAGCGTTACACACACCAAGCAAAAGCTGCGATATGGTTCCTCTGAAGGCTAGGTAAGTGACACTTATCTGCTAGAAAGTACTTGCTAGTAGAAGGCAACAGTTCATTGCACTAATCATTATAAGGATATATAAACTCCCCAAAAGCACACAACGAGGAGGAGAACGCCCAATGGGTAGACGCTTCTATCGCGGGTAGGGGCTCAAAGAAATGAACCGTTTGCCAAATACCCTTTAGGCTTAAGCTATGACAGACAAACAAAGTGCACTTGATAATGCTGTTCCATGTGCATCGTCAATTACATAATGTGTGGAAAATCGCGAGTCCATGCAGTCCCACCACACTTTGTTGGCCATTTCCGGTTTAATTGGGAAGGGATGCCTTAAGTTCAAGCAGCCAAATTTGCCCATAGTATGAACTTCATTTGCGGTTTCGTTGTCAAGATTGAAAGCGTGATTTGACCTGAGCCTACTTCTTGTCGATGTGGTGCACATTCCGCTTAATGGAAGTGGAATTGAAAACAAACAAGGTTATTTCACCAACATTTGCACTGTAAATATATGGACTAATCAAATAAACGGAATGGGGAAGAGTTGAATATGCAAATGGCAGATTGTTAGAGAAGGCCTGTGCAGTCGGGATCTAAGAGCACGCTCTCAAAACCCACATGGGTCCTGCAAGGTACGAATATGTGTAAGTCTTCATTGTGGAAAAGGAGGGCTTCTCTACATTCATTATCAACGCGAAGCTAAAGATAGTTCGTGCTAGAGCATTTTGCGCCTTAGTATTTGTGTACGCAAGAGACAAATTTTGCTATTTAGTTCTCAAACATGTTGGATGAATACTGCTGAACTGCTTTTCAAGTAGAGGAAATTACTAAAAGAAGAAACATGGGTTTACGAAATCAAACCTTCGTCATTCATGTGCTTGTGCAATAGTGCTAAAGGCAAGGCAACTGTGTAGCAGCTTCGTCTTTCAGGCAGAATTAGATGCAGACCCGATGGAACAGTTGATTGATTAAAACGATGAGCACTGGTTGTAGTAGAATCCATTCACCTGCAAAAAATAGATCATCTTCTTTCATGGCAAGATCAAAGTAGATGGCAGATTTAAGGGATGAAGCCGAATTAGGATAAACGAGCGTCATTTGTTGGCCTATTGATGAAAGGCGAGCTGCAACATCTGCAATAGTGGATGGGCGTAATAAGAAACTACTGGTTAACATCACCACCATGCAAGTATCCTGAAGCACCCGAAGACTGGGCTCATGCCTTATAGTGTCGTTCGGTGGGCCTACAAACAACACCACAATAGTCCACGCGCACACTGCATGCAACAAGTGTTACTGATCGAGTCGGAAGAGAATTCAATCGCAATAATATGAGACATGCTAGCCGTTGCAAAAATCTACGCTATCATCCATGCGGCAGTTCAATTTAACCTCAACGACCCTTCCCTGAAACAGTTCATCCCAGTAGTCTGTGCTCCTTTAGTTTTTCACTACCTCTCCTTCCTACATTTAGAAGGCATCAGACGTCCAAAGCACAAGTGACAGTTGATCGCGTCGAAATTAAGGGCAACTCAAAGCATTGCTTCTTTTGCTTCCGTCTTAGAATGCTTTGCTCTAGTTCCCTTACCATTCTATGCGCGCCAGCGTCATCTCAACCGCAGTCTCAGGTGATAGCTTTTCAATTGGGCCCGTCAAGAGAATTTTTGCTTCACTCAGCAAGATCACTAGCTCAATATTTATGCTTGGGCATGTTTATTGCAATGAATTCTCTTAGTGATGCTTGCAGCATATGCTTGATCAGAGATGTGGAATACCAAATGAGGGAATAGATGGACGAGTGAAAGCAATCAAGAAAGTTTATAAAGCAACACTCCATCACAAAACGTCTAAAACCATCCTCACACTCTACACAGTCATTGAAGCTCATCATCATTTAATTTTCTTACACTCCCTTCCTTATTCCCATTCGCATTCCTTGTCCTTCCTCCTCACCCTCCCATTCGCATTCCTTCCTTCCTCTCTTAAGAAAAATTGCTATTTCTTCCTTCATCCTAAAGAGACTGGATCATCTCGCAAGGATGTGCGCATACATTGAATCGAGGCTGTTTAAGAGCGAACCGCATTTAATGGTTCTTTGTCCTCAATTCCACCTTCATCATTTGATGCCTCTTCACAAGCCATCTCGCAGACACTAAAGCGGCAGCAGACATACTAGTCCACCGTTACTTGCTCAGCGCTAATCAGCCATTGTTGAGAACCTGTGGTTAATTTAATCTTAGCTACCCTCTCAGTAATTTATACTTAGGAGCTACTTTTCTACTCACAATCGACTAGAAAGACATCGAGATCAAACAAGACTAGGCCACTTTGTCTCACAGATACTAAGGCCAAATAGTACCTTGGGCACCCTCTTGTCCTACCCTTCATTCCCAAGTCGCAGTTCAACGCCTCTTCAATGAGTATCTTGTTCTCCTGCCACCACATCTGCTCCTTACTATGCCTCATTTTTCCGAGTCGCACAAAAGATGACAACTAGACAGGTGCAGTCTCGTGCACTTACCCCACTCCCTTCACTTCATTTTCTCCTCCACTTCCGTTTGATTTCCCACCAGGCCATTCCTTAGAGCCACATTCACTTCTTTCACATCTTCTCTTGCGTCTTTCTTTCATTCCTTCATCTTTATTTGTTCATGTCCACTGGTCGTCAGTCAATTCCACCTTCACCTCACAGCATCACATGCCACACCACAAGGATTTGTTGGACCCTCTAATGCAGCCCTTACGCGTTTTAAAAGATTTTCTTTCTAAACGTTACCCAAAATCAAGAGTGGTTTACGTTTGTACTATGCACCCACATCATTCTCCTTCAGATTATAAATTAGCAGGTGTGAAGTAAGACGACGATCTTCTTTGGAACCAGCACTCCTCTCGAACCCTTTACTAACTGCTACAACGTAGGCAACAACAAGTTGCCTGCAAAAGGATCTAGTTAAGCGAACATAGGAATGTACTAAGTAAAGTTTAGTTTTAAACTCAAGTGCGTGGTTAGTCTACATTTATTTCTTTGTTCGAATCACAACAAAAATGCCTGCGATACTCGAATTTGGGAGAACATGATTGTAATTAAACTGATGAGGAAGAAGTGCTGCGTATTTATGGGGTCTCCATCGTGGTGACAAACTATGTATGGTACATTTTTAACGGTATGCGCAAGACCTTTTATTCACACAAGCGAGGACACCCCATAAAAGCTGCACAGCAACTTCGGGCGTTGGCATCCATCTAGAACCATCGAGTTTTGAAGTGGTAAGTAATCTCATATTAATAGTACCTCTCATACCCATCCTGAGAAGGGATGGGCAGCAATCATTTTAGTGTCAATTTTCACTATGTGTCATTTTAGTCGCATTTTTTGTATCGCCTCAGATTTTAGTCTGTGCTACTAAAATCCATGAACTTAAACAATTTCACGACTTTAATTGTTACAGCAAACACCGTTACAGAGATTACACGTGACCGAGGAAGTTCGACTTGTCTTGACTTCCCTTTGTTTTTGATTTATTATCAATCCGGTTATGTCTTTACCTTGTCATCTTGATTACAGTGCATCCCATCGAATCCACTACCCATTTATCTCTATGCCAAACACGTCAGCAGTCATTTGATGCACTCGACAGGAAACGAATGCGCAAGAACCACGGCGTAGCTCACCATTACAGCAAAACACTTGGCACATCAACCTTCTGCCAGGCAGCGTTTCATCCGCTTGAAAGGTGGATAGAACGTACTTCCAGTTGAGAGGGATGATTGTACATTAGCACACACTTGCAGAGCATGGACAATGATGGGCAGTAAGAAATTGCAGGACATTTTGTAACGCGTCAGAGATTAATATGTGACTAAACATGGGTAAGAGCAAATGTTATTTTCCAGCATCCTGTTTCCTTTATCAAATGTGCTCAATCTAATGGCTTTAACAAGTTAATGTAACATATGAAGGGAAAAGAAATAAGTGGGTCTGACTAACTTAAAGAGGGTAGATGAATGTGCAAAACAGCAAATGTTTTTACTGTGTTCATTAAGACTAATTCCACTAACTCTTCCTCCTCTACTTTGCCGCGCTGATTTTGAGGCATCTTGGCAGAATGGAGAGTGCTGTAGTGCTCACGAGTCCTAATTACGCCTGTGATGTAAAAATGGTGCAATCAGGTAGTGAATGAGCACACCCGAGTATCTCAGTGAGTAGACTGGAGCGATTGATGCAACGGCGACCAGAATTCTCATTAATTGTAAACGAAATTTGATCTACCAAGTAAACGGAAAAGTGCAAAAATTGTTAGAAGAAATTAGATCGAAATGGATATACACAAAATTTTGTTGCCGCATATGAACAATATTTATCCGTTTGCATCCGTCAATGTGTATCCACTCTGCAGCTCACCTTGTAACACTTCGTGTAGATGACAGGAAATTTGTGACAGCAGACTAAACAGCCGCATCGAACTGAACTTCAATGCGTTTGCACTCAATTAACTTCATATGAAGCCGTCGATATCACTTTGACTGCGACGTCTTCCTCCACCACCAATGCCGCTGTCAATCCCTATAGTATTTCATCATTCATCAGAGTAATGCATGCAGGCTATACTTCACAATCGAACACAATGCATAGGGATACAATTATGTGGGATAGGAAGGAAGACTGTACAAAGTAGCGCAAACGGGTGAGCAAGAGTAGTAGAGGCGATTAAAGAATTGCAGATGATCGAAATGTTACAAAGTGTGCCAGCGGCTCCGAGCGTTCCACATCCGTCACCTACACATGTACAAACCCGGATTGGCGTAGCATAACTTCAGTGGTGTTCAAATCCACGGGCATCCACGCGAAGCAACCGCTGGCACCTACTGGATGTTCACTGCTTACATATCTTACCCTCAACTTTTCTTACCAGCTGTGCTACTCCATATAACTCATTGCGATTTCTTCCTGTTTGCTCCTGTCAGATTTTTGATGAAACGCATTTTGAGCACAGAAGGAAAAGTACCGCTTTTCACGACCACAAATATGTACTCCTGGACGTTAACATTACTCAAATCAGTGACAGAATTTTGCTTCCAATTGGTAAGTGAACCTCTGCGTCCAAGCAAAGTGCATTAAACGAAGGGCGTTGCGTCTACACCTTCGTGTTTTCTTTCTTCTCAAGTAGCATTGCTGCTCATTGTTGGCCAACTTTTTTTCAAACTGTCTGTTATCTGTTTTAACAATCCACTTCTCGAGTTGGCGCATGTCGCAATCTTGTATAAAAGGGCTCATTCCATAGCCTCTTCCTTCCCTTTGTCGCTGCTATCCATGTGGCTCACTAATAGTCAGGGAACTAGCGATGCTGCCAGAGTGATCGGACGGCATGGAGAAGGGATACGTGCTCCAGAACTCAGCCTACACCTCTGACTCAAAGGGGACCAACGCCAGAGTAACTGTGCGCAAACAAGTAGCCAAATGCGTTAATTGTAGTAATTGGTTTACTATAGCACAGAGCCAACACTAAATGAGCAGCAAAGAGCGAATTGTTGCAATCCTTTGTGGTGATGTACTTGCAGAATGTACAACAGTTACTGTTCTAGCGTCACAAATGCGTCTTGACGGATTTTCACTGTGTCATGAATTCTGTCCTGTAAAAGATCCTCAGTATCTGTAACTGCCTTCTGTATGATGTCGATACGTGAACTTAGCTGCATTTCCAGCAATCAGTCAGGCATTTATTGAAACGTTTAAAGCTTTACAGGAATAAGTGAAGTGAAAATTGCGATTTAATTTATGATCAAAACGAATGTATTATAAGCGAAGTTGATGAAGTCGCTTTTACGCACGCAGGATCGACTATAAATATGCCTGATAAATAATCTTAGGAGCTGCAATCCTTAAACAACTAATGTGGTTGCATCTGTGCGCCTTCAGATGATACCATCGACATCACCCTAACCACCTCACATTCCAATGCAGTAATACATGCAGCCTATGCTGCGCAACCGAAGGCAATGCAATGCGATGCAATTGGACATGATGTGGTAAACAATTATTAAACTGCACAAACTGGCACAAATGAGCGAAGGAAAGTTCAGAATAACGGAGTGGATCACGGTAAGATGAAGTAAAGTATGGAGGAGTGAATTGCCGTGAAGTAAAGCAGCAACTCCAGTGTTTCACCACTGTCACCAGTGCGCCTCCTATGGCATATCCCAGATGAGCAATCACGCTCCTTATTCTCTACACGACGTGATTACAAAAGCTATAGCAATTCACCCACAGCAAAAGCTGGGTGTAAACCGTAATTTTGTTTAATGCGTGCTTAGAAAGTGGTACCGATATTTTGCAACCTTAGCAAATATGAATATCGTGTGTACAAAGTTGACTCCATCATTGAGTGATGGGTAGGATGCTTCTCTAGATTGTATTGCCGATGGCACAAGCAAAAGGGATTGGAAAGACGCGTCCAGGTAAAGGCCGACTTATAGGAGCCTTCATATGGGGACTTGAAGATAATTGCAGAAGAGTGTTTGGTCACAGGCATAACGCGATTCGCTGTAGCAAATGCACATCAGAGGTGGAATTCGTCTCAAATACCAAAATTTTCGCGCTATTTACTGTCACCCACGCACCTGCCTATCTGCGTTGGTTGGCAGTGTTGACCCAAGTGCCAGTTGACATGCCAGGTGGGTCGCGCTTGCTGTTGGAAGTATGAAATAGACTGCGAAATGGAATAGATCACCGGCTAAGAAGCGATTTGTGCTATTCAATCACTCGACCAACACACAGTGCATGCTGCAGTGGCAAGGGCGGTCACTCCAAAACAGCAGATTTTGAAGGTTACTTCTAAGCAAAACCCTAAGTGACCTAATACAGCTACGTAGTTTAAGAAATCTACTTAAAACTAAAGTGGCGCAGAAAACGAATAAACTGGTTTCTTTAACGTCCTCTTTCTCTTCTTGGGTGAGCGTCCTAGCTTTCGTCCGCTAAGAGTCCCTTGCTGTGTGTGTTCGCCTAAGCAACATCCCAACTAAGGTCACGCATAGGGTTCAAATAGATTTCTCCAAGCCATAAATTTAAGGGAACACTCGTTTAGTTCCTGTTGGGATCATAGCAAGGTAGGAAATGGAGCAATGTCTGAGTTGGCCACGGTGCAACCTATTTAAATGGCTGACTGGGTGGTCGACAGGGTGACCAGTAGTTATGAGCAGCTTTTTTCCCCGACCAGCGATTCTGTGTGAGTAGATAGACAAGTTCGCAGTTTAGCCAGTTGAGCAGCCAGCCAGCAACGTGTACCAACGCTAGTCCAGTAGCGTCTTAAATCCACGTCATCGACTAGTTACTACTTCTCGCACCTGGCGAACCAGTGCGCCACCAAAAAGTGGTGCCATTCAAATTCACACTAAAGGCGTCATCGTTAATTTAAGCACAGCATAGTCACCCCACAACAGTGGTCCTTAGGTTGTTAGTGCTGTCTACCTTGGGGTGAAGATATTACATCACCTTGTGCGTTCCGTGTGTTGACTCGCGGATCGGCAGTCCAATTCGCCTGATGATGGGATTGCCGGACAGCGAATTGGCCTGAGAAATGCTTTTCAGCGCTTACCTGCAATGCAGCACAAACGTCATCAATCTTTCCCGTTAATTAAGCTAGCAAGTAGAAATGCTTGCCGCCTGCTCTCACTCCGCATGTTTTGAGAGAATTGGAGGCAAGATTGCCTGCAGGTTGAGAGATTGTCTGGAGGAAGCGATCGAACGAAGGGCCAAAACCTAAGGACTTCGGTCTATCAAAGTCACATTTATTTGCAATTGAGGTCAGTGCCTTTCTTTGTCCCTCCTTTACAATCCCTATTTCCCTACCCTATAGTAAGATCGCATGATTCAGAAAGGGTTTACCTCATCATGCGCTTCTTTCCACTTCTTCTGAAATTGAGGAGTGATGAGTAAGCAAAGGGACTGTAATCGCTGGTGTCTTGGTGAGCTATCAGGGGATGAATAAGGCTACCTGGTCTCACTCTCCCCACTGCTTGAGAACGAAGGCCAAGGAGGGAGAGACAAGCACCGTATCTATTGTACATCATCGTGAATGCGTTGATAAACTATTGCTATTACATACAGTAAATGCACACACAGGTGCAGTCCCGTCCTGTCTGGAGGCCATCCTTACACCAAAGTTGGTCGAGACCGTCAGAAAATGGCTTTATTAGGGTGTGTCATCATGATGCGTAGCTTTCATTACACCGGATGATCAATCAGTTACGAGGTAAGGGGTACTAAAACAACAGCACTGTTTGGAAGTAAATCCAACTCGTGGTTTCTCTTTGCTGTGCAATGTTCATCGATTTTGCTGGCAGTGGAAAGTAGGCAGAACCGTTCGAATGTGTCAGTCTGATGGGTAACTAAAGGCAATGCGCACTGATGGTAGTTAATGATGGTAGATGACGGGAAAGATAACCAGGTGATGCGATAACAGTGCTGGTGTAATAATGAATCACTTTCTTACATTGAAAGGCTTAGATCCAATGAAGGTGATCGACTTATATCATTGACGCTGCTCGCAAAGCAGTCAGTACTGATAAGAATATTGTCTGTGTTTCAGAAATAGGAGGAGGGGGAGGAGTAAGTGGCTGAAGTTGTACTCACAACAACTTCTCACTAACAGGTGGTCCGAGTCAACTGCAAACACCTTCAAAAGGCTGCTTTGTGCATAAACAAGCAAATTTAGTTCATTAATTACTCAACTACGGTACTTATCAGTGTGCGCTGGTGCTAAAAATGGAGTTGAACTTGCCAAACCCAAGTTGACTGTATTGCAGCAAGGCGATTTCCTGGCCAGCAATGCCACTGTGTAACTAAAATGTGAAAATTGCGATGTGGCTGGCTTAACGCTCAGAGCAGCTGAGCTGGAGAGTTAATTCCGTGCTTAGTCGCACGGAGCGTTCGGCGAACACGTTTCTCGTCACCCGCCTTCGAGGTGGAAGTGTACTCTGAGTTAGCATAGCCCTCACCACTTTCACGAAGGATACACATTTCCCAAGCTGCTCTGCACAGATAAGTTCCAACGCTATTCACTTAGAATATCACTTTTAGGATTACCAATGTATCAGCAAGACTGATACTTCAAAAAGCCGCTAAGGCACCTCTGATACAGCGACGGAACATCATTTACCTTGACCATCCCCACACACCACCTATTCACCCACCTCATCGCCTTCTCATCAACACGATGCTCAACGCCCCTTAACCTAATGCTGCACGGCGCGGAAAGAATTCACCTGCGCACATTCGTAGCTGATGGCTACTCGGAGGAATGCAAGAGCTGAGTCAATTCCACTCACCGACTCAGTCATCTGCCTCGCTCCGTCCTTTCCATGCAACCTAAGTCAAAAGGCAGTTTGAAAAAAGACAAATCTTAGACAATTTCTACCGTGTCTATTTATTTATTTATTTTAATTCACCAACCTTCCATCCAGATTGCAGTCAAATACTGGTGCTGAAGATTCCACTGGCAATTCATGGTCATTGTTAGCATGATTGATGCAAATGAGAGGAAGTGGAAGTGCATATTTTTCTACGCTGGCTGAATCGCAGCATGCAATTGTTGGAAAAATAGTTCTCTTGGATAAAGGAAAAGTGTTTGGTAAGCATGAATCTCGGTTCAAAACCCTCGTCATCATCTATCATGGAGGGAGAAGTATGTACTCTGGGGGAAAATAACCCTCACTAGTTTGTTCCGTTTATTACATCGCCAGCGATGGAGATTGACACCCACCTGCATTCCCCTTGCTTGTTCTATGGAAGTAAGAATCAAGGAAGAGTCGATAAATGCCAATCTCTTGCACACTTCAAAGCAGGTAGCGCACACCTGCCTGCTCGAAGCAAACAGACTGTGCAGACATTGCCTGTTTCGTGACTGAGCCATAATAAGTGCAAAACAGAGGCACACCTTGGTTGCATACCCTGCAGAAGCCACGTGCATGCAGCATCGATGCACACTGTCTGAGGCACAGCTGCCACGTAGAGTGAGGCTGCTGCCGTGTGTGCAATTTGTAGCCACAATGTCAGCAGTAGTGTGCCGGCATATCCGCGGGAGTGTGCCAGTAGGGTCGATGTTCATTTCTTTCCATTTGATTTTCAATTCCTTGAAAGCAGTGCATTAAATGCAGGTTGGTATCAATCTCCTTCGTGGGTGACAGGATGAATGGGGCAGGGTGATGAGGATTAACCACCGCCCCATCTACTAATGAAGTCATATATTTAGCCGCATCAGCACGTCGGCACACTTGCTATACATACGCTTGACTAAGTAGTCCTCACTGTTAGGCGGGAAGCGTTCGATGAATACGCATCCGTCATTCGTCTGCGAGATGGATGTGAACTCTCTGGACTAGCATAACACACATCACTCCGTCTCGTTAATTCCGTCGCCATTGCAGATTGCCACCTGTCCACTATCTCGCTACTCGATGCGAGGAAGTGAAAGCCTGAGGTAGAAGATTAGTGAACAACTCATTATTTGTTGCCGTGAATTGCTTGAAGGTCGAGATAAATTGCCACAATTTAGTTGCTTAAGCAAGTGCATCTGTCCGATAAGCTGATTTTATGACAAGTAGGCACAGAAAGACGTCTCGCTGACGCATTCGTTGTCCGGCATTATTGTTGTCCTTGAAGTGTGGGAAGTGCCATGTGGATGGCTCGTCGATTGTTGCAGCGATGATTACATGACTTTATTGCAGAGAAATTGCCTATGTGCAACAACTCTAGCAAACTAATGGAAAGGTAGTTCCTACCTATGTCGACTTCATGGGCTGCCACGCCCAATTTTGCCCCAAGATTAACTACAAGTCTGAATATTTGTCATTCTCCATCGCCTGCATTGAGGGGCATGCCCGGCTGCCCATGGAGGAGTGCCAACGCCCGCCCGACCAAAGCAAGTGCAATCCACTCACTAACCACATCTCGATACAATGATGTGAATATTCTCGTTGTCTTGATCAAAACCTTGTTAGCCGGCCTCGTCGTGTCGCAATGTCATTGCTTACATTGTTTTGCACTCAGCCACTCATTCGCGCAAGTTATTGAATGTCTGTCTGGTTGAACCGGCAAACCAACTGATCATCTACCTGACCAACTGCTAGAACTTGTGTTACTGTGTCATTTTCCTCCGTAGCGTGTCGACACTACTACTGTCAATTGACATCTCGAGATGTGGTTACTCCACCGCCCCACGGTAACGAAGTTGCAGGCCGTGAAGTTCCTCATTTTGACTTCTATGTCCAACACAACTGTGGCGTATTTTAGACCATGGAATGCTTGGCAGAGAGATGAACTCATTGTGAGCCACTATCTCAAGGAGTCTGTTTGACTCACCTGGTCCGCTTTATTAGGCAAGTCTTTTCCAGTGAAAATCAAATGCTTTTGATATGGATTTAGTAGTGCTGCATTCTCGGATCAGCTTCCAGTGATAGGAAAACGTCGGTTTTCCTGCCAACATCCGATAAGTCTAGAGCTAGAACGAGTGTGGATAGTCGGATTGCTGAGAGGTCGATTGCTTTAAATAACACGATTAGAGATGTTTTGTGCAGACATGATAAAATCATGCCGAGTTCTTTCGAGTAGGTTGAGAAACTGCTGCAAAATAATTTTGACCTGAAATAATCACCTCTCAGTGGCTATGCTTGTGCCACCTATGGTCAGATGGTCACTTGTCGCATATGTCATCTCGACGACTCTATGCCTGAATGCAAGAGCATTTGACTAGTGGGAAAGGAAGACGACGATTTGATGATGGATTATACTCACCACTTACTGTTTCCTTCTATTTATTCCATTAACCTCTACCATCTCCTACAGGTGACCGCCTCCCTTGCACGTTCTCACCTACTCACCCCCAAAGCACCATTACGTATCCCATTCCCTTTTAGCCGATTCTTTCGAAAATGGGTAATGATAATTAGCACTTAATGTGGCTAAAACTGCATTTGAATCATACAACTATGCCAGAGTGAAGGAGGACAGAAAGTAAGGAGCATCAGCAATTAAGCAGTTAATAAGGAAAGAGAAATTTAAATTGACAGGAACACCTCTACTGTCACCATGTCACCAGGTTGACTGTATTGCGACAGCAGTTCACCAGTGCAAAGAGTAGGTACGTACAGAAGGAGGCTGCGCAGACTATTTGAACCTCCGACAGAGTCATCATCAAACTACTGAAACATGAAACGTGCAGCTATGTAGCTGCCTTGTCTGTCGTTAACGAGAAGACGGGGATTTGAAATTGAATTGCGTGCGTAGAAACATCTTATCACTCAAGTGTGCCGGACACGAGTAGATGGATTATATGGATGATCTGCTCGCACTCTACACATTCTAGGGATGTGGAGGTCAGGAAGAAGAAACGATATCCGCATTCCTTACACACTTTGCTCTAGTAATCAATGCCTTCATTTTACTGCGTAGAGAATTCCCTTTCAAGTGATGCAGTGGATGCCACTTGGGCGGTGTTGAGGTAGACACCACACAAGATTATTGAAAACGAAAACTAAAGAGCTCTTTACCGAGGAGCATTTAGATGGAAAAGATTCTATTATACTTGTTCTTCACTGTCTCTTCTGTACCTGGTTGATCCCTATGACTGCGAAGATTACGAGGACTCGCTTGATTCGAAAGGGTACCTCCGATGATATCACTCATGCAAGAAGAGTGAGACTGCAAAAATTCACTAGATGATTGTAAGGACAAGGTTTATCGCGGCTCAAAACATGTCGAAGCTGCAACTATGCTATGGCTTCCACAAAGCGTAAGGCTTTTGCAATGTCAGCAGCTGTGTGTCGACACATTCGCAAAGGTACATAAAGGTGCAGTCTTCGTCTTTTCTTACTAAATCCTTATTCACTCAAAACGAGTAGATTGGATGCAGGTAGGTATCATTATCCAGAACCGGTACTGCTGTGCCACCACCACTGTTGATGCAATTGGTACTGCTGCAACACTGCCGAATTCTACGGCCAGACTGACCTGCAGCATCATTAGTGGAGACGGATATGCAGCTACTCCATCAGGTCGATACGTAAGCATCCCTAAGACTGCGGAGATTACAAGAACTTGCTTGGGTCGAAAGGACACTTCTGGTGACATCAATCATGCAAGAAGTGTACGCATCGATATGAGAAGGTAAAATATCACTAGATGCTTGTAGGGACAAAGTTCATCGAGTTCCAAAGCCTCTCAAGGTAGCAATTTGTTCCGCAACCAAGTAGACAATAGATGAATGCCAAATCTATCCCACAATAAAAAGGGAAAGCTAGCGGTGGAGGCAACTAGGAGGATCGAAATCGAGTGTCGGGTAACACACACCTACCTGTCCATGTAGGCAAGTTGTGCAGACATCACTAGTGAAGTTAAGAGGTCACCAAGGGATGCAAAGAAGGAAGGAGACACACCATGATTGCAGACGTCACTTGTGAACGGTCTCGATCCACATTGACTGAGAGGTGGCTTCCACGAAGAGTGAGGCTGTTGCAATGTCAGCAGCCGTGTCGACACATAATTGTTACTCCACAAGTGCAAAAGAAGTGAGAAAAAGCGCACGATGTGGCGAAATCTCTTTTTGAATCATGCAATTTTAACATGGGATAAGGAGAAAGAGGATGATACATGAGGGACAAAGGAGGGCACTGGCTTTTAATTGGGAAAAAGGCTGCCTTAGACGGAGTGATGTCTGTTCCACGTAACATGAGTCAAAACCGCATTAGAATTGATGTGAAGTCTTGGTAGCATTTATTCCTTTTGTGCTAATATAAAGGTTTATTTGGCGGGACGGAATAGTGAGGAGCTACAATGACAGTCCCACCGACCTCTTTCCAACTAGCATTCCACGTCAAATCCAATTCAAGGAACGATCCAAACAGCTCCAAAAGACCATTCTAGCAGACGCAGTTTACTGAGGTCTTTCTCTTTGGCTCTGCTTCTCAACCGTCGATGCATTCAACTATGTCTGCAGTGTCTATCCAATGTTGTATTTGCATTCTGTTTATCGCTGTCATAATAAGAACCAAACCTCTTCACGTAGTGTTTGAGAGTTTTGACGTGGGGAGTAAACAGCAGTTGTCCATGCCTAATCAAACATCATTGACATTTTAGGCCTGTCAGTAGAGAAGAGGTCAGTGAGAGTTCTAAATTAGTCCTTTACTACTCCTCCTCCCCTAGCCCTACACACAGATAAGCATATCACCAGTTTTCAAGTATTAGCCTGCCTGTGAGGAGCTCGAGTTCCTGACGAGTAGTTTAAAGAATTCTGCCGATCTATTGTTAAAATGGCACTGTTTCGTCATCTTTAGGAAATCTCTGATGACAGCTGTTATTATTGGTCAATATTAATTTGCATTGACCTTAATAAAAAAGGGCGTTTCTTGGTAAGCTAATGGACTCAAAAGGTTTTGTTTATCCTTCACTGCCAGTTAAATGATCTCACAGGGATCAATCCGAGTGATGTAGGTTTGGTGAAGGTCATATGGCAGAGAGAGGACGAGTTGAATCCAACCTAAAACACAGCGGTGGCATAATCATCCCCACTTTGTAACCGGACTATCATCTGGTGTGACAAAAGTTGTGCACAACAACAATACACTCTGCTGAAGTCGCTGTGGTGGGAGGACGACATCAGGACAGGGCGAAGTTGCACCTCCGTGTGCAATTACTAGGTGCAACGGCTCCTATGCAGCACCTACGGGGCGAACTTAGAAGAGGAGGGGCAAATAGCGACATTGGAACTAATCTGTGTCGGTGCCGAGGCGTACAACCCCAGTGGTGGTTGCAATCGTCTTGACAGATAGCGGTGGCATTGTGAGGTCACTTGCGTCTACTGGGGCACTGCTAATCTAGGATTCAAAGTAGCCCACCACAAGGACTCAGGCAAAAAGTCTTTAGTTGCCACACATAGTATATCTGAGCGTTGAGAATAGACAAATATGGCGAACGGTGATGCCGCAGCCTCCTATCTAATCATTCACCCTCTCCACCTTCACTCACTTCTCATTCGCCCCACCTTATCTCCTTCCCGTACTCAAATTGATTTAAGATTTCTCTAGCCTAATGCCGAGTGCTGTTGAGAGGCCCTACAAGTTTATGCTTACGGTTGCGAGCCCCTTCGAGCAGAACAAGTGGTGAAATGGGGCCATTCACCTTATCACTCACCTTCCGGCCATCGTCTGTTCTACGTGCCAAAAGCCAAAGCATGGGATTCACTCTATTGATAGCCATCGGAGTCGCTTAGAACATGGCGCTCACTGTTGGTTGACTGTTTCATGTCAACTCAAACAGTGCTGTGATGTTTACATGGCAGGGTGAAATTTACAGCACGTAAGCAGGTGCTTTGACCTCCTCCCTTCCCTTCCTTTACATGGTCCTTTCACCAATGCAGCGAGCACTCCATGTTGGCGCTGTGATGAAGACGACAGATTGATGATGGTTATGCAGTATCAGAAAGCAGATGACGGCGGTTCCATAGTGAAAAGCGTCTTTACTGAGCGCTTCTCGCCCAATATGAAGGACCACTTTATCTATGTGAAGTGTTATTCGTGGAATACGTCCAACGCAAAGCATCCCTCTCAGTGTTCATCAACTTGTATCGCATCAGAGGTTCTTTTTGCATAACGTCACATATCATGTTACAGCGTCTAGCAGTAGTGAAAACCAGATGATGCCGTACAGCAGAGTATTTGGCATGTCACTCAACTTTCTACCACTTCTTTAATGAGAGTAGGAAGCCATGTCACAGGTTTATCCATCACCAAACCATCTTTGCCGCTACGCTTAAGCTTAGTTACAGCAACAATCACAAATCGTGGCCATCGTCAATTCAGTCCGATGGATGCCTGAATACAGGAGCTGGTGGTCACGTGAGAATGCCATTACTCACTTTCTTGCTGATTTGTCCATCTATCTCATCCGGTCAGCTTTTATGAGAGTTTCTATTTCTATTCTAGTCATTTTCTTTTGTCATTCTCAGTAGGCGATACTGCCAATACAATAGATGAACGTGGTAGTCACGAAATAGCAGAGGAGATCGTAGAAGATTCTAACCCATGTATTCTATGATTATGCATTAGTCTAGGGCTCCGTACAGATGCGTCCCTGTGTGTGTGTGTGTGTGTGTGTGTGTGTGACTGTTGTCTACTATTCAAGTAAACTCAATACGTATCCCTTCTTGCCGATTCGCG
Organism: Taenia hydatigena; assembly: GCA_036345935.2. Classification (NCBI taxonomy): domain Eukaryota; kingdom Metazoa; phylum Platyhelminthes; class Cestoda; order Cyclophyllidea; family Taeniidae; genus Taenia; species Taenia hydatigena. The sequence continues at coordinate 28,283,036 of JADWOT020000001.1, read as the reverse complement.
AAATCTTTCAGGGGTTGGTAAGGATACGTTGAGGAGCATAGAATTTTCACTAGATCAGTATTTCTTCGGTCATGTCCTGTATTGGAACCACTTACTCTTCCAAAAGTTTTATTCCTTACCCTTAGCTCCTTTAACCAGTCAGGCTGCGGCCCACTATTGGTCATTTCATGCTTGTTCGTACTCGGGCCTCTTCTGTCGGATGACGTTGAGCAAAACAGTGTGAGGCCCCACTTTTCCCAAAGCTAGGCGGCCAAAGAATTCGTACGCTGCAATTCACCTGCCACGTCGCTTCATTGTTACAATTGATGCGCAATGCCAAATGTCAACTGCTTCACTTCAATATCAATTGTGTTGATATTGGCTGTGGTTGGAAATGGAAACTATCCCTTCAATCGCTTAGATTCGGTCATGTCGAACATTCACATATTGCAAAACAACGCATTTTGGAAGGGCATGCCGTTTTGTGAGAAGTGATTTGAAGAGAGACACCTCATTATGGACTAGAAGGGTTTTAGGGGATAGTTTGCGCCAAGTTAACTGGGAAGTAGTGTCAGTGATGGTTGCGGTTATTGCACTGGTAGTGTTGCCGATGATTCGAGAAGATGCTGTGTTGCATAATATCGAGAAGACGTTAGAATTCACGAATGTACTTTAGTAGATTCAGTGTTCAGACCCATACAGGAACGGTCAGACATCTAACATCGTTGATTCATTGAGTTGCCCTCTTAAAAGCATTTATGCAACCTCAATCCACGTGGTCTAATGCACACCGCTCTGTTGTGCATGCTAGCACTTTTCCGATTTCTCCTACTTTTCTGCAAAGCAACGCAGTAACTGCTCCTTAGGTTAATACACTTTTTCGTTTGTTTGATGCCAGGTCATCTTCAGGATCTCCTAACAGAGGGAACTCGGAGGAGCAGAAATATCCAGGTCTCGACGGAACAGTATAGGTATTGGCGCAGATTAAGGCCTGAGTGTATTCAACAAAAATCAAGTTTTTTGGAATCGGAAAACCAACCCACTCACGCTTAGTTGCGCTTCATCATCTTGATATTTAATTGCCGAACACCATTAAGGGTTCTTCAGTTTCAGCTAGGGAGCATTTTAGGCGAATCCATCTACAATGTCAAAGACTCCGGCCATTTGAAAACAACTAAACAGTCAACGAAACTGGACTTTTACGACGGTGTGGACATTTAACAAAACCAATTTTCTAAGACGCTCTAGGGGCCCTTTGGATATCGTTACCCACCCTTTGGTAAGCACGACTAGTCCGTCGAAAGCTACGTCATCCAGCTGGCACAAAGCCACCCCCCACCCACCAGCTTCATCGGATTCGTCAATTAGCATCTCTCGTTCCTCATCCTTTTAACGTCTCCCTTTGCGTTGACCACTCCCTCGCTATCTAGACTGTTAGGTACCCCAAGCAGATCCAGCTCCAATTTCCGAGCACTCTTGCTATCTGGCGCTACTACTGAAGAGGCGCGATATGAAGCTAGCGCAAGGAGGAGAAGAAAGGAAACCAGGCCCAATTGTGATCGGATGTTGTGGTTCAGTGATGCCTAAGGCAACGGCGTCTAAAACGTGGTGTGCACCGCCTACATTACGTGCCTGCAAGCCTGGTAATGCGCTTGCTTAACTAGCTGAAATCGTTGTTTATACGAGTGGGCGATAAAAATGTGTGAAATACATCGGATGCGCGACACTGTGCGAATGCGTTCGTCAGAGAGTTTATCAAAACATCATGTTTCTAAGTCCAGAGCGGAAAGTCAGCAATATTATCCATCATCTGCAAGTACTTCAAATGGAGTTAAATGTACCGAAAAATCTTTAGATGCTGCGCACATAATTATAAGGCCTCCTGTCATCAAAAATATTTGTCGAGTTCTGACGTCCTAGAATTTTAGGACTTGATACAAGGAGTCTCTGCTAAAATCGTGGTGTAATGCTTTGTTTTTTTTATGATTGTCAGATTGGATTTCGGTCACTCGGGTGGCCATATTATCCTAGTTGCGTGGACTGGCCTCAAACTCATGTCAGCGGCCCCATTCGCTCTGATTATTGTAAACATATACATTTTGCCTCGGCATTATGCCCTCTTTTGCCTTCAAGGAAGTCTTGGAGCGCTACAAGTGGTGCATGCCTATTCGCACAATATCAGTCGTGAACATCAATGTAGATAAAATAAAGTGGGAAAATATTCATTTCATAAAAGGTGGCACGTGCAAACATATCAATGTGGACATCGGATGTTGTGCCTTTGGCAAGGCGAAATGCATTTTGAGGCAAAAATCGTGCAAAACAAGGTTCTAAAGCCTAGACAGCACTTCTTCTAAACTATAGCGCATGCTATTGTTCTTATAACAAACGCAAAACTGAGGAAGGTGCGAAATTTAATGAGACATCGGAATGCTCTTCCTGCCGAACAGCGATTTTGCTGCGGCAACTTCTGGCAGAAGGTGTTCTGCAGTACTATTCATGATGACGTGCACAAGTGGAATTTGCCGCCACTTTCTGGCGATGAGGATTATCGTTATAACCTTGCAGATAGTGTCTAGATAGAAGAAAAGATGGGAAATATTTTAAATCGGGTGAATATTATAATTTTAGCTGCTTTAGTTACCATACTAATGACTGTGGTCGGTTTCGTTTATTTTTAATTTAGGACATTCTTCACTCATAAGTCGTTTGATTTGGACTCTACACTGTTTTTCCGCTTCGCACAAATATGCTTTGCAAAGTAAGATATTTACCGAATCACATATTCCATTCATTATCCATGTTAATGGTTTTGTACTAACCTGCATGCTGACATCTCTAGATGAGTGAGAGATGGAATATTGTGCCTAGCAGCAGTTATTCCTAATACAAGCAGCAGTTACGAATAATTTATTCGAATTAATAAGGAAACGTTTGTTTATTTGAAAGTTGAATCCTTATTTCACTCAGATATAGGGCTCACAACCCAGCGGACGCACTGGAACTCTCATCCATACAAAAGTGCCCAAATGACTAGACCGATATTATTTCATTCAAATTCTGCTATACAAGACAATTGTAATGCAGCATTAAAACCACCCACTCGTGTAAACAAGGCTGTCGGAAAGTTAATCAAGTGCTTCGTGAAGCATATAAATATGTGGCGTAGGTGGTGCACACCATTTACGCACCCGGTCACCGTGAATACCACCAAAGCACAGAATGCTATCACACTCGAGCCTGGTCTATCTTCTTCTCCTCCTTGCATTTGTCTCACATCGAGTGTTTCCTGCTGTGGTGCCAGATGGTGAGACTGCACGAAAATTGGAAGCAGACCTGTTTGAGGCACTGGATCTCCCGAATTATGAGGAATTCTTTGAGTCGGAGGAAGATTTGATGGTGGACCAACCCTATAAAACTGATGAGCGGAGGGATGTGCTCATGCCAGCTGGATGGCGTCGTTTTCGAGAAAGGCTGAGGGGTGCTTTTCGAAGGATCGGCGATGGTGTCCGGAGGCTCATCAGAAAGCATAATGATGTCATCGCTCACATTATCCTTCGAGGCCTTTGAAGACCACGCCGCAGGGGCGTCTAGGTTTATGCAAGTAGCCTTACTCCGTGCTGCTGTAAGATCGCTTTGCTAGGAAACTTCTGCATTAAAAATAAGAGAAATATAGTAGTGTACGCTGATGAGATGTTGAGATTTCCAAATACATGCATGCATGAATGGCTTTTCCTATCTCTAATTGGGACGATGTAGTGATGCGGACTGCTACAAAGTTTACTGTAAAATTAATTGCTAAGAAGGATGGTAAATGGTCTGACTATTTACAAACAGTTCCTTCATTTCCTTTCCCGTTACAAATGCATTGACAGTGGCCCTAGGTTCACCTAAATAACCATTGTTGCAGGATAGCCGAGATGCAGACTGAGTTGAATGAACAAAATGGTTATCAAAAATAAGTATTACTGAAACTCAAACCTGTGACCTTTTACAACAGTAGAACTACTAGAATAAAGTCAAATTATGACATCTACTTAGGTCTTGAGCACCGCACAATGAGCAGTGATGGAATGAAACTACCTCCGACGGAATGTGTGCCCATTAGATTGGTCAGTTACGGGTGCAGTGGCATTGTCGCAAGTCGTGTGTAAACGTAAGGTGCGCGGCCCTTATCTCGCATTAATATATTCAGTTAAGTATTTGCTTATCTTTCTGAAATCACTGTTTATGCGCGTAGGCGGACCCTATAAACTTAATTATGCCTCAGAGAGCAAACACCGAATACGTCAACGTCTGCTGATAACCAGTAGTACTAATGAATGCGTAAACATCACTGCATCATGGTGAGTCTTACAAGTGCAAATGATCGGCGGATCGATGGTCACAGCTGCACGCAAAATGATGACGCAGGCGCATGCGCCCCTCCGCTAATTTGGACGACCAGATTGACTATTGTATCACTCATTAACACTGACAATTCTGAAGTGGCCTCGTCATATCGGCACATCCATTATTCATGCACTTGATTAAGCAGTCCTCCGTGTTAGGCGAGAAGCGTTTGTCGAACACGCCTCTACCTACTAAACTGTCGGCTTCTGCCTTCATTGAAGTAAAGACTTCACTAAACCAGCATCATAAATCGATGGAAGGTGCTCTCTACCTGCCCGCACTCTACTCATTTTAAGGAAATGAAGGTTCTCACATAAACCAACAAACCGATTAAAATGTGTGGCAGACTCAGCTTTCATTCCTTCAAAACGGGCAGAGTGATAGCGAGCAGCGAGCATACTTCACTTGTGGCAATGAGTGGAGTCGAGTGATGAGTGCAAAGCTGGTTCAGAGAGCCCATTTCTATCTCAAAGAAAGATCACTACGATTCCACATAGAGGATAGTATTTGCTATCCTCTTTTCTCCCAACAATGAGGATTAAATGGTCAGGCATGCATATTGCAAGTGTGTTGATGTGTCAAATAGACTGACCAGCCATCTTCATCAGTGGATGATGCAGCAATCGATCTGGCCATCCATATCAGTAGGACGGCAGCACCACCAATCACGGAGACATCGGCGTACAGTACCAGCAACAAGCTTTCTCTTAACGTGCTTAAGCCTCATCACATCACCTCGTTAATCATGTCGATGGTGATGGAGAATGTCGCCTACCTGTATTCAAGCTATTCATTTCGGGGAAATGAAGGCTGTGCAAGGGCAAGTGAACCATATGCCTATTGCTCACCTTTGCAGAAATGCTTGAACACCACTGGTGACATTGAATCTGGAAATTGCACGCGAGTAGGAGCAGCATCCCACTGTCTGCAAGCTGTGCCTTAGTTAATGTGGATAGAGACCGCAAGCATGATGGTAGCCCAGTCACGAAAGAAGCAATGATCGCACACCTTACTTACTTGAGAACTTGCTGAGGCAAAAAGTGGCTAGAGAATCAATAATGCGAACCGGGAGTGCCAACTGTTGGCCCTTTTTGTTCTCTGCTCACCTTTGTGCTCTGTGCTACACTGGCGTCATGATTTTCTCAACACTACGCAAAGAGGTATTGTCATCACTGTGGCAGCAATAACCAGAATGCAATTAAGGCGCTGTGCGGACATCTCTGGCCTCGCCACGTATTTGCAGTTAAAGCTTGGCGGCAGAGCTCGTTCGTGGAAATAAAAACTCGGCATGCAGTGTCAGATGGATTGGCGAGAGTGATTACACGAGAAAAGCATTTTGGACTACCGACAGGCAATATCGGCATTCTTAGAATCGACGAATTATAACAATGCCATGAAGGATATGACATGCTATAGTCTCTCATGCCTCCAATTGGCTGTTCTGTGGAAGTGCTTTCTATCCAACTACAATTCGCATTCGTGCTGGCTGCTTGAATGCTCGGTCTAGTGTGCTGGTTAGCCAGCCGACGAGCCGCTAAGAAGTCAGCAAGTGAGCAAGTGAGCCAGTTAATGCAAGAAGGCTTGACACGTTTTAGTCAAACGTCAATGCAACCTGACGTATGCCTTCCTGCCGACTCATTTTGGACAGCCTAAATGTTTCACGAGAAGCCCTGTACAATTCAGCTGCTCAAGACACTCCGCTCATAAGTGCTATGCATTGTTTCGCACCCATCAAGGGCCTCTACTCTACTACTCACAAGAGGGGAAGTGTGCAAGTGCGATTCGTGCTTTTAGCATAAACTAGGGCTGAGTGACCACATTCTTCAGTTTTTAGGCCTTCTCATTTCTGCTGATGTTTTACTTCACAACACTCTATGCCAATCAAAGCGGAACAGACCCCATCGTAGCACTGGAATTCGAGATGCTAACGGGTCGTGCGAGGTTAGTCTACTAGGGGAATGTGCACGACCTTAGAAAGACAGGTTTCTTTGTACTTCAGAGCAAATGGGGAGCACGAGCAGACCCTCATGCTCCGTAACGCATCCGCCACTTCTCAATGGTAATGGCAATTGTTAAACTCCGGGTACCATGCGGAATCAGGTAAACATTTTCCTTTGGAAACCTAATGCGCTTTTGAGGGTCTTTGTTTAATTATTTTTAAATAACTTTTAATGTGGCACTCATCATGCGAATTGATTTGAGATGCGGAAAGGCATGCCCACAACTTTTAGTTTTACGTAAAGTAAGTTGCATTGCCGTTTTACTATTGCATCCATGTAAAATTCAAAAAAGAACTTTTGGCTTAAAGCAAATCCATTTCTTAATGTGTTTTCATGTCGATTAAACTCATCTCTCAATGATTTTTCATTTTTAAATGTCATCCACATGACCAAAACTGATGCCTCGCTAGGTGGTGGTGAGTCAGCAAGATTGAGGTTGCGAGTGTGTGAATTTTCAAGATGAAGCCAAGCCCTAGACACATTACAATCAGTGTATCAGGTGGCTTTGAACTACCTAAAGGCGAACGCGTCCAACTCTCTTGCAACAAGTCTGCAGGCATTTGAGTCATCCGTCATTCGCGATCTGACTCTCTCCTTGTCACATTGCTGTGTGGGTAAAATGCGGTTTTAAAATGGTCAGCATTGCCAATCTAGATGTGAGGATATCAAAATTAGTCATTTGTACTTCTAAGCAGGTGATAACACGTCTCTTGACAACAGGAATACCAGCCACTCGATAAGATGGTCATGGCTCCGACGAAATAACTATTGGGTGTGACTGTGGCTACACACGTCTCTCCTTACTCACTGACGATTTCGCATTACTTTCTGCCTAATTTTGCTTAAATGAAGGGTGAATAGAGATGTTTGGTGCTTCACCGGGATCTATATGAATGAGCTACATGCTGTGAGGCAAGAAGAAGGGGAATGAGGGGAAAAGAAGCAGTCGGTGGCATTGGCTCTAAACCACTTACTGCCTCCTTTCTGTGCTTATTCAATTAATTTGTACCATCTTCCACACGTTTTAAGGATTGGTTCAACCTCCTGTTTTGTCCACTGTCACTGGCACACATTTGGTTGACAGAAAGTGCACTTTTGCTGAGGTAGAGGTGATCCATGTTACTCCTCTAATTCACCTCCTAATGTAAAAACAGTCTTGAGTAGGTACGACACTTAATTATCTGGACTTGTTATTCACTATTCCCTGTCTTCTCCACCGACGGATGTCAACTTAGCTTCTAGGCTTCTCTGCACCAAATGGAAGACCTTTTAACAGCTCTCTTGCTCAGCAGCAGCACAAACATTGCAACATGACAAGGCGCTAGCAATATGCATGAAATGCGAAACGGTATTATTAAGTTACGCGTTTTCCTTTTCCACAGCTAATGCATGCGATTCCAGTACTATTGGCAGAATGGACTCATTGACTGAGAAGGTTCAGATTTCCCTCAGGCAGAACCCCATTAGTGCCAGCCAGTGTCTTGACTATCGCGCAATGTCATCCGGACAGCGCGAATGCCAGAACCTAGAAGAAGGGCAAGTGAATTGTCATTTTATCACCACGATGTGTAGTTAGCGAATCCTCTTCGCTCTTCTACACAAATCAACTGTACTTGCTTTATTATTGCAGGCGCTGACACTCCTCTATGGTTACCCAGGCATGTGTCTCAGGGCTGAAGAGAAGCAGAGTAGATATTTGGCCTTGCATTTCATCCTGCAGCAAGAGGTGATGCAGTACCCAACGGAGAGATGCTTAAAGTTAGCATAGATGGACATCACTCCTCAGTAGGTTTGCTAGGGTTGTCAGACATTGGTACTTTCTCTGCTATAGCGTCATGTCTTCTTCGCTGCAACAGTCGATTAATCAACCACATGGCACTCTTGACGTTGCGGTGACCTAATGTCAATGCCGAACAGCAAACTCTTCTGCGTGACGTCTTCCTGTGTCTGCTAGTCATTCAACCAGCTTATCAGGCAAATGTACTTGCTTGAGCAGCTAGATTGTGGTCCTTCATTCAAGCCACTTCTCCAACCGATCCACTGCAAGGTGTCACAGATTTTCCGCCATTCTTCTTCGTCTTGGCTTTTATCTTTTTTTTCAAAAGTGGGGTGAAAACAGGTGCGGAGCACTCCCCATTGGTAATGTAATGAGGGGATGAGTGTGATGATGGTTATGCTGGTTCAGAGAGTGCTTCACTCCCTCAACGGAAGATGATGTCGACTGCTCCGTAGCCATAAGCGTGTTCGTCAGACGCCTCTCGTCTAGCATTGAGGACTACTTAGTCAAGCTTACATACATAGCAACTCTGTAGTGGCGGTGACGTAGCAGTGGAACCTTCAGCACTGCCCCTTTACGACGATCCGAATGGAGGTACGACCTTGTGCTATTGTTCGTCGCCCAAGAATCTCCTCTGACCACCTGCTTTGCAATCATCTTAGCCATAATGTCCCATTTGGTGATTGCCTCGACTGACGCCACCCGTAGGTCTTAAATGGTTTGCTTTGAACAACAAATTGAAGAGATTACTCCAAACAGGGCTTACTAGCCCCTCTGATTGGCTGGCTTCTGCTGGAAATCAAACAATGTTTGAGTTGGCTGGGTTGCAAGCTATTTTTAACTGACAAGCTAGGTGGTTAACAAAGGTAGACTAGCAGTTATTTGCAGTTTCTTTCTCTGAATAGCGATTCTGTGTGGCTGACCGACCGAGATTGCAGATTGGCCAGCCAGTCGGTCAGTCAGCTGTATCACTGAGTGCGTAGTGTCACTCAAATCCGCACGAAAGGCATCGCCATTAGTTGGAGCATTACCTAGTCACCCATACCTGCAGCCTTTACGTTGTCAATGTTGTCGACTATGGCGTAAGGATATTGCCACCTCCTCTGTTGACTTGCAGATCAGCAGTCCAGTTCGTTGGTCATAAGACTGTGCCTGTAGCCGATCCAACTACTCAACGCAGTGCATTATCCCTCCCACGGTGAACGCTAGCAACCCTGCTACCAACAGGGACAATGCCACTGAAATTGAAAACTTCACACGCAGCTGTAAACGTATACACAGCGCCTTGATTCACTGACGGCTCACCACTAGCCTCTTTTGCCTATTCAGCCAACTTGCCATGCTCATAACAAGCTTCCATCCAACCAGCTAGCCACGCTGGCAATTAAGTGAGAAAGGAATCAAATTTTCAAATTAGCTATTGCACAAATTGTTGACTGATTTGTTGACTGACTAGTCCAACTCCAACTGACGAACAGTCCCAAAGACACTTATCCCTTGACATGAGTTGATGATTATGATGATTAAATAGCGATTGACAACTTAGATGGACAATGCTCTCTACCGGAGTTTGTTGGGTTTTTATACAGCCTGCCATTCTGTCGCTCAAGTTGGTGTGTGCGTGACTGGTCAGAGCAGCAAACCAACTGAAAATCCGCCTGATCGACAGCTAGCGATTGTGTTGCTTTGTCAATGTTCTCTGGAGTGCGTCGATACCATCAGTGAAATTTGAGAACATGAGATTTGTTTACCTTACCACCCAATGGTGATGAAGTTGCATATTATGAGTTCCCTCATTTCTGCCTATACTTCCAACGCAACTGTGGCTCAATGTAGCCCATGGAATGGCTTGACGTTGAGGCGAGCCCAGTGTAAGCCATTGTCCACTCTTCTCGTCTTGAGGCGTCCGTCCTGATCACTTGATCCCTCTGTCAGGCAAGTCATCCCCAGTACAACCTAAATGCTATTGGAGTAGATTTATCAGTGTTGCATTTTCTGACCAGCTTCCGGTGATATGGAAATGTCATCCACCTTGTCGACACCCGAGAATTTAGTGCTGATACGATTGTGGGTAGCTGGGTTGCTGAGAGGTTGACTGCTCTAAATAATACGACCGGGCACTACCTCAACAACTACTTAAATGTAGAGGTGAAATCCTTCAGTAGTTGTTGAAGTGGATTACGAAGCCGCTGGAGAATTCTTTTAATCTGAGGCAATCACCCTCCGTGTCTATGTCTATGCCTATGTTGGCTGGTCAAACACCTTTGTCCGATTTGTCAGAGACTTCATTCTGACGACTCGATGCGAGGTCTGAAGTCATCGAGCGCGAAAGCATTTGGCTAGTGGGAGAGGTAGACGACGGTTCGATGCTAAGGGGTGAAGTGAAATTAAGAGGAGACAACTGTTGTGCATATTGGTGATTCTAGTGGATTATCCGCATCAATTGCTGCTTCCTTTCCCTACTTATTTGATTAATCCTGACCACCTCCCACAGGTTACTATGGCGTCCCTCACACATACTCACCTACCCACCCCAAAGCACCGTTGCCTATCTCTTATCCTTTTATTCGATAATTCCGAAAATGGGTAATGAAAATTAACACTTGAAATAGGCGAAATTTGATTTGAATCATACCACTATGCCAAAGTTAAAGCGGATGAAAGAAAAGAAGCACGAGCAGCCAAACATAAATAAATAAGGCAGGAAAACCAGTATCGAAGTTAATTTAAATTGGCAGCAACACCTGTAATGTCATTGCATTACCAGGCAGCAGCAGTTCACTAATTTGCAGCCTCGGCATGTGCAGACGAAGGCAACGCAGACTATCTCATCCTTTGATAACAGCTTCGCAAAGTCACCGAAGCATGAACATTGCAGCGATGTGACTGCTTTGTCTGTCGTCGACAAGAAGACGAGGATTTGAAAATGAACTGCGTACGCAGCAGCTCCCAATAACCCGAGCGCGCCAGACTCGAGTAATTGGATTCTATGAGGCTTTGTGTACCAACCGCTCACAATCTGCTTGTTCCAAGAGTGTAGAGATCAAGAAGGGAAGACGAATTCTGCGGCCTTTGCATACATTGCGATCAGCTCTTTAAGCAATGTTTTCATTTTATAACCTCGAGAATTCGCTTTCAAGTGATGTGATTGATGACACTTGGGGCGTTGTTAAGACAGGCATCACACGGCATTCTTGCAAACGAAACCACGCGAGCTACTTACTGACAAGCAGTGAGATAGAGAAGATTTTATGCTTGTTTTCTCTTGCCTCTCCTGTGCCCGATGGATCCCTAAGACTGCGAAGATTACAAGAACTCGCTTGGGTCGAAAGGACACCTCCCATGACATCACTCATGCAAGAAGTGTACGCATCGACATGAGATGGTGATTTTCACTGGATGCGTGTAAGGACAAAGTTCATCGAGTCTCAAAACTTATCGAGGCAGCATTCGCAAGGGTGTGTAAAGGTTCGGAGTTCGTCTTTCCTTACTTGGTCCTATTTCGCTCAAAACGAGTAGATTGTATGCAGTTGGGTATCAGTATCCAGAACCGGTGCTGTTGCTCCACCGCCACTGTTAACGCGATTGGTGCTGTTGCAACATTGCTGAATATAATGGCCAGACTGACCGCAGCATCATTAGTGGAGACGGATGTGTAGCCACTTCGTCAGCTCGACACGTTTGCATTATATATGCTTTAGCTAATTAGTCCTCAAAGTTAGACGAGATGCGTTCGACGAACACGTCTCTGGCTACCGAATCGTCGTCATCTTCCTTTAAGAAAGTAAGGTACTCACTGAACGAGCATCATATCACCAACGAAGATTGCTCCCTGTTTGCTCTCACTTCAGTCTATTTAAGAAAATACAACCTACGCAGAAGATGAGAGCAAGAGGATGCGCGAATGCAATCACAGAAATTAACAAATCCATTGAAATTGTGTCGCAGACTCAACACAAAAGCTTCTTTTGTGCAACGATGAGCGAGGACCAAGTGGCCTCATTTGTTCCTTCTTTACCACCCCCCAGCTCCTTACCATTTTGTATGATCACATGATTCAAAAAGTGATTTCGCTACAACTTGCGCTTCAACCGCTTCTTCTGCACCTGTGTAGTAATGAGTAGGCGAAGGGACCAAAATCACTGACGATATGAGGGACAGACAATTATTGAATAAGGCTTCTTAGCCTAATATTTTCACTGCATCGAAACGAATGCCAAGGTGGGTGCGGCAATCGCTTAATCTATTGTACACTTTCGCGAATGCGTTGGTAAACTGCGGCCATTGCACCCAGTAAATGCACACAAAGGAACAGCTTTGCTCTATCTGGAGGCCGTCCATATAATCCATCTACTCACGTCCGACATGTGTGCCCTGTGACTGTAAAATTGGCATTGAAAGACAAATGGAACTGCCCGAAATCTTCCGTGTGATGATAATCGGTCTACTTGGCTGCGTAAGTACAAATAAAGTCTGCTCGTTGACCGCTTTTACCCCACCCTCTCTAAGGGAATGAAAGTCGAGTATGTCACACATTTCGATGGATTTGCTTGTTTGTTTTACGCCTCCATGTCTGTACCCAAAGATCTCTGACCACAAAAGAGCATCTCTCCTTAACTTTACTTTATAGCTTTTTTTCCTCGGAACGAGTAGATTTAGAGCAGACAACTTCTCGTCTAGCATTAGGGACTACTTCGTCAAGCACACGTGGTGCGATTGTTCCAATGTGCCGAAATGGATTCCGATTTGTCAACGTTAGCAAATGGTTTGGTGGCAGAATGTTAACTCTGAGTTAAAAGGAGCGGTGGAAGGCCTTTCCCTCATTCCATTTCCCTTGCACTATGGTAAGATATTTCGATTTAAATAAAGCCTTTTGCCATATCAGGTCCTAATTTCTGCCATCCACTTGAGTGACATCGGGCAAAAAGTAATAACGTAAACATTTGTGGTTCGCAAAAATTATCAGTGAGTGAGAAGTGGCACATAATGGCAGCACCTGCATCCACAATGACGCTAGTCAACGAGAGAGCTGCACTATCAACTGGTTGCAAGTACAAATGCCTGTAGTGATGTCCTCACGCTGAGGTTGGCAATGATGACACAACATGCGGGTTGATACGTCAAACGGGTCACGCTCGCTGTTAAAAGTAAGACGTAGATTGGGTCATGGGTTGATCACTGATGCGTTAAGTGAGAGAAGTAGTGGGTAGCGGAGTATGTGATTGCCCCTAACATCAAAGGCGTAAATGATTTCTGTTAACGCCAAAAGCTTCAACACTACTAAGCTCTGACAGCATAATGTCCAACTAGAAGGACTATTCACTCAACCACATGAAGAGAATTTGTCCTCTTTGTAGCGGTGATTACCAGGACTCAAATGCGGTGCCGCACAGACACTGCAGACTATATCCATAAACCGAGGAGTGAGTGCACCGACATGAGAGGACTGGTGGTTGAGGAGACGGTGATGCAAATGGTGCCGGATAAAGAGTCTTAAGGCACGAGCAACCTCTCGGACTTTTTGCCGGCACAACCTCCTCGTCACGAAGGGAGATATTGCAAAACTGGTTGTCTCCTGGTCCACTGAGGCCGGTGGCAGCCTTCGGTGGTGGCGCCCACAGGGTCTAGCCTCAACTCCAACTGAGCGCCGGTGAGTAGGTTCAGCGCCTTCGACGTGTCCATCATGTCGATGGAGAAAGGTAAATTTGAAGTAAATGCGGTTGATAATGACACGCATCTGGGCGGTGAATGTGCGATTTGCATGACTTAACAGTTGTATCTTGAAGCTGTTGCGCCTCGAAAAGCAGATTGGTCGAATTGCCAAGGAGGTTAGTCTGTTATTATTGGCGTCGACACTTCGCTCCTTTCCCTCTTCCGTCTTCAATGTGTCATTTTTGTTCGGTCTGTGGCCTTTGAGCTCTCCTCCACGCCAATAATAATAGACTAACCTCCTTGGCAATTCGACCAATTTGATTTTCGAGGCGCAACTGCTTCAAGATACAACTGTTAAGTCATGCAAATCGCACATTCACCGCTTAGATGCGTGCCACCACCAACCGCCTTTACCTCAAATTTACCTTTCTCTATCGACATGATGGACACGTCGAAGGCGCTGAACCTACTCACATGGTCCTACATGTGGGCAATTGTTGGAATCGCTGGAACCCTTGTCAACTGTAAGTGTGTCCATTTTGCTAAAAAATCTGCTGCCTTGTAGATGTGACAAGAAGGGAAGGCGAGGTGGGGAGCGCCACCGGCACTCAGTGGACTAGGAGACAACCAGTTTTGCAATATCTCCCCTTCGTGACGAGGAGGTTGCACCGGCCACTGAGGCCGTGTGTCTAGGCACCGATCCAAGTAAGTCTCACTCCCTCCTCCTCCTCCACCTCGTACAGATCAAGCCACTTTGTAGGAGTTGCACAGCGGCTCTAGCTCAAGACTTACTTCATGCTTTTGTGCTCAATCACAAAAAAGCAGGCACAGTATACGTCATTCAGCTGACTTGCTTTTATTGCTTGGGCAGCTAGCAGCAGCATTAGCGTTGCTTTCACTTTAGACCACCTAATTTACAGGCATTAGCCGCATCGGCATGGTTTTATTCCTTCTTTCATTTCGCATCCTCACCCTCTCTTCTTGCATTGGTTATTCTAGGGCCAAAACACCAACGCGAAGTAAGAAGAGGACGCGCAGGAAGATGGCGCATCTTCTGTTGTTTAAGTTGTTAGGGATCATTCACCTCGTCTCTTTTCCCCTTCTCCCTATCCCTCTACTCCACACCCCATAGCATGATTGCATCGTGCTAACAGAGTTTTTTTCACAGCAACACCCTCTTTTTGCCTTCTATGTGGGCTGGATGGGGTGGATGGTAATAAGACGAGCATCGGTAGACTGAGTGGGTGGGTGTGAGAGGCGCCACCACATTAAAGCATTGGTTAACAATGTCAATTTTTAGTGAGAAATGAGTGAACAGGGTTTTTAGCGACCCAGCTTACCTACTATGCGACAGGCATTCGGTAATATGGCAATTTAATGGGCATACACATGGCTGAAGTGCTCTTTCCACCTCACATCTCGAATTGCCTCTCCTTCTAACATCGGCTGCTGCAGATGAGTCGACCTTATCAAGTTGAGACTGACTGCATGCAGTTGTCATGCAAACAGCACCATCAATGCGAGTTGATGGGAAAGAGATGAAGTTGCGAAGCTAGTTGCGTCCTGGTCTACTGAGGCCGACGGCAGCTTCTGTCGATGTCGTCTGCACGGTCTCGCCTCTAATCCAACTGAGCACCAGTGGTGATCTTCCGCATTACCTTTCCTCGTCATCAGATGCACAAGGTGGCGTAATGATTGGCCAAGTAGGGAGGGAGTGAAGCTCATCGCTTGCTCCAATTGAGCAGTGCGAAGCTCACGTACGCAAGTAAAGATCACATTCCGGCCACGTTGAAGGGTCCACATGGGGTGACCAGCAGGTAACCCAAATGTTGTTAAGAGCGATCCCCTTAATTTACTCAAACAATGCATCAACACACTCCCAAAGGCGTGTTTTTCAGGTCCCAGTTCTCACTGTCATAATGAGGACATAACCTCCTTCCTTGAGGTCAGGGCAGCACTGACCACAGGGACGAGGAGGAAAGCACAGTTGTAGACGCTTAATCGGGCATCTTTGGCACCTCTGGCTGCATCGGTCACGGTTACGAGCCAGATGCTAGTGTTGATATTGACTGCGTTGTTGATGGGAGATTCTCGGACGTAGAGCATCGGTAGGAAATCAAATGCTACTCTAGATCATCATCCAAAAGACAAGGAGTAGTGTCGTTGCTGGTTCTGCTGTCATCGCATCGGCACTTGCTAATGTTGATGGATCGCTGATTGTTTCGATATATCGGCATAACTGAAGTAGACGTGGTAGACTGAACCGTTTTCTTTGGCCAAAAGCATTTGATGGATGCCCACCCTTATGCACAAGTATCATCATTCACCTTCGAGGGAGGAATGTTTTCAGTCAAACGAGCTCAAACTTTATCACTATACCTTATTTGCCATATCGCTGACGAAAATTGTCCTCTACTTGTTCTCCCTCCTTTCATCCCGAGGATGACAAAAGCCAAGGAGGGAGAGACAAGCGATAAACTCATTGCACACCCTTTTGAACTCGTCGGCATAATTCTGCTATTATACCCGGCAATTGCACAGGATGGAGCACATCGCTCCGTCTGGATGCAATTCGTCCCTCAGTGCTTCAAGTTGGATTTAACTCATTGTTTTTCTCTTCTATGTAGTATTCAGCACCCATTCATTACTTTACTGGATCCTTGTGGGATCCTTGTGGCTGTGAGAGACCCAGATTTATCGGTCTGATGGGATTCTCCCTGTTTTACTAAGATCGATGCGCAATGATGGTAGCCGTCCGTTGAGGTGTCCAGAAGATGGCGAGAGAGTGCTGTTGCAGCAATGGATCGCCCGCAAAAATTTAGGTCTTTAGGGAATGGAACGAGGTCGGTTAATTTCCTCAAAGCAGCTTGTTAAACACTCAAGTCATCCAAAGGCGAGCTACCACCCCAATGATTGATGAGAAGCAGTCGGCAGTCCCATTTATTTTTACCCAACTGGCAGTCCAAGCTAACTGCAAACACCCTCAAAGGGCTCTTTTGCGTATACGCCCTTAGCGCCTCTGATTTGTGTTGATGGCACTCCAGCTCCCTCCTTACCTTTGGCATATTTCCAAGTAAGCAGGCTGTGCAAGCATCGCTCCTCTGGTGCCTGGTCGATCATCATGCGGAGGTCACAGACTTGTAATCTCGATCATCATTAATGGATAAGTAACCTCCAGGTAGAGCGATCTGTTCCTCTGTGCACAATTTGTGGCTGCAATGTCAGTAGCGGCGTGCCAACCAGTCCGTGAAGGACTGCACTAGGTTCAGCGTTCACCTCTCCTTACTTAGCATCATTTAACTCCAAGGATGGGCTTCTGCTCCTACTGTGGCGCAAACATCTTGAAAGTTTTTGATTTCTTACTCACCATAAGCCAAGTTAAGGCACCAATTGGCTGTACGATGAGGATTTCATTGTCGTGTGAAGAATAGGTGCATTAACCTTCTTCCTAACTGTCGAACAGCTGGGGTCCTTTTAAGAATAGCTTACGCTTAGACGTGGTGACGTTGAGACCACGTAAGTGGTGACTGCAATTGCAGAATGCTATTGCTGCAAAGCATCAGTGCGTCTTGCCATTCTGTGCTTAATCTGCTGACTGGAAGCATTTGAGGAGGAGTGGACGCTAACTCTGCATGCACAGACATTCCAATAGTCTTCTCCGAAGGACAGCTGACGTCGCTCTCTGATTGATGGATGTTAGGATGTGGTTTGGGTGATGTTGGACTGAACTAGCATATAAGGTAAGCAGCCGGCTGGCCCATTAAACGATACACTGGCACTGCGACATGCTACTCATTAGTTAGTTAGTAGCTATGAGTTGTGTGTAAATGTGTCTCAGCCCACTAAATTTGGTTTTATATGGATCGCTAACTGGTTGGTGCAGTTTGTTTGTGATTCCGTGAGCTAGTAGCTCCGTGTTGAATGGCAGTGTCTCCTAACCACAAAATTTGTCTTTTATACGCTTGGTAACTTGGTCTGTTTCGTTTGTTAGTCAGTTATAGAGCCGCTAAGTTGGTTGTTGGTCAGGGAAATCCACTGCGGTAGAGGTTAGCAGTGCAGGGAATTCTGAGGGGCGGCATTGTTATTTATGCTGATATCCGCTTCCATGAATGCCTCGAACGCAACAGTTAATCGCATTATCCTCTTGTCACTATATCTCTCTTTCTTCGTAGATCAACGAGCATCTAGAGATCTAGCCTGCACCACGATTCTAGCAGCAAGTGTGACTCATTTGACGTGTCGAGCTTATGTTTTATTATCCGAAATCACTCCAAGGGCATTACATCAGTTTTAACTCTCTCGTTTCACCCTTTATGAGCGTAAAATGAAGTCCTAATATGGTCAATGTTGCCCATTTTTGTGCACAAACATCCCTTTTGTTGTTGTCTCTTGTACTTGCAGTCAGTTGAATCGGCGTTTCTTGTCGACTAGCGGACCAGCTACCCGACATTGGGTATGACGGTAGCTACACGTTAACCAGGTACAGCCGACGTACGTCCCTCCTTATTCACTGACGATGTTACATTACCCTTTGTCCGATTTGGCTTAAATGGGGGACAACAAAGCCTTTGGTGTAGCACCAACTTCATTTAAATCAACCTCGAGGACGAGGAGAAAAGGAGTGTGGAGAGAAAGAGCTGTTTGAGGAGTCGGCTCTTAACCACGAAAACAGCAAAAAGATCAGCTGGGGTCCTTCACAGCTCTGTTTGATTCTGGATCAGCGCCTTGGCTCCACAAGAATCAGGTGCAGGGCAGAGGGACCATCAGAAAATGACGGCAATGATTTGGTGGAGGAGGAGAAGGTGGAGGAAAAGGATGTGCAGGTGGGGAATAAAATGTGAGGCAAAGAGTGTTGGAACGCGAGCATTTTACTTTCACCACCAGCAGGCAAGGAATTCTTGATCAACTGCAGCATGAGCTGAAGCAGGAGCTGCAATGCAATGACTAATCAGAACAAGGACAAGGCAGAAAACAGAGTCTCTATTGGTCAGGTAGACTCAAGTTTAATTGGCTGTAAAGCTTATCACGCCTCACAGATCTCATTGGTCCTCCAATCCAGAAGCCTGAATGTGAATTTAGCCACATAGGCGTCAATAAGCGAGAAGTACCGAAAAGAGGGACACTCTAACTTTACAATTCAAAGTCTTCATAGAGCTCTATCACTTGTAGTCCCATGAAATAACTAGTAGCAAACATCCAACCAACCAATGTCGTCGCTTACCTCCTGGCACACTTGCTACGTATACGTTTTGTTTAAGCATGTGCATGCCGTAAAGAGGAGAAGATTGCAGGTCTAAAGGGTTGAAGGAGGAAGAAGATCGCGTGATTGTGACTCATTATCCGTGTCATATTCAACGCGAAGCATCCTACTCAGATCAACACCAGAAACGGTTCCGTCAATCGTAGTTTGAATGTGTCTCAACTAATGCGCGTGGAGGCATTTACACCGGCGACCCACTTTGGTTGCTTCGAAGATATTATTCGAGAACTTGGTAGAGTTAAGCCCAACCATTACCGACAACCATGGCGATGGTGGGTGAAAGTTCCAGACAGCTCACCTTGGTCATGCGACTATCATCTCTAAAAGAGGGATTAATTTAGACGATCTCCCATGATTAACTAATCAAACTGCTAGTCAGCTTGTCATCGAGCAGTGTGGCATAAATGAGCAAACATACGCATCTTAACACTTCTCTCTGAGACACCAGTTAGGAACACGCTTATTCTATTCTTTCCTTCTGCCACTTATTGGACTTTCGAGAAAGGGTGGTGATTTGCGGCGATGATTGCGCCAGGGCTGAAGGGCTTGAAGTGAGGAGAAGAGGTGCATTACAAAACTGCTCTTAAATGTAGACTATGCATTTACCCAGGATGCAAGCAGGCAGTGTGGTTTTATACCTGGAGGACATACATGGAAGACTGGGTGCGGTGCGTGGGTACCATGCGAGGGCAAAGGGACGAGGAACTGGTAACTCGGCAAGTACTCTTCCATGGGACAATGCATCAAACAATTTGAAGGCGATTATTATCCCATTTCCATTTGGGATGATAAAGCTTTTCGGTGTAAGCTGGCTAACTACGGTAGGCACGTTTCCCATTTCTTCCATCCGACCCAAGAGCTTAGCAGTAATAAAGTTCCTTGCCCAATGCCAAAGTATCAACAAGACTGACGCCCTGTAGAACCATTAAGGCTCCTCGAATTAAGTATCACATGCCAATATCTTTACATCATTCACCTTCTCCATCTCCTTCGACTCCTTATTCGCTCACTTTGCTACCTTCTCGTCTATACAATGGTGTTGAGAGAATTCGTCGGTACATACCTATTGTTGGTAAGTACCCGGAGTAGGTCATAACCCATCAGGAATAAGTCAAGGCCTTAATGGTATTTATTTGACGTTTTGTATGATAATTTGTGCAATAGGCAGAACAGAACTGATTTTCTTCTCCGTGCTGAGATGAAATTATCATTAAATTGGGAAGGAGGAGTGGAGAGTTATAATGACAATCCAACCGACCTCTTTCTAAAA
This sequence comes from Taenia hydatigena, assembly GCA_036345935.2. Classification (NCBI taxonomy): domain Eukaryota; kingdom Metazoa; phylum Platyhelminthes; class Cestoda; order Cyclophyllidea; family Taeniidae; genus Taenia; species Taenia hydatigena. Next base: position 28,262,706 of record JADWOT020000001.1, on the reverse strand, counting down.
GGCATTCCGTGTTAGCTGCATTTGGAAGAAGGATCCAAACACCTCCGAAAGGCTACCTACTCGTGCAGTGGCTCTGTCATTCTAGCAGACCCAGTTTACTGGGCCTTCACACCTTAGCCAGTACGCTCAACTTCGTCACCAATGATAAAAGGAACCACCAAAGAATTTATGGTCAGGAGAGAAACAGCAAACGCTGGAAGTGAAGTCGAGAAGGAATAGATGAATGTAAGTCTACTACACACTTTAGACAGGCACTGCACACTTGTCTGCTTAAATAGATTAGTTGTGCAGCCATGGCCTGTTTAGTGACTGGGCCAAGTGTGAACGATAGAGTGAGGCTACTCCTTCCTGCGCACTTTCTAGCTGCAAAGTCAGCGGCAGTGTACCAACATATCTGTTGTGGTGTGTGGCAGGTTTTGCGTTCATCTTTCCCACTTGACCATCATTTCCTAGGAATGAGTCGACCAAATGCAGGTCGGTGTCCATCTCCTCCGTTGTCGACCCAGTAAAAGGAACATGGTGGTAAGGGTCAACTATTCCATCATTCACTAATGGGGACGGATGCCCAAGCGCCCTCTCATGTCGGCATATTCGCTGTGTATATGCTTGGCTGAGTATTCATCATTGCTAGCCGAGAAGCGATCGGCGAACACGCCTTTCACTACGAAAGCGTCGTCATCCTCCTTCAAGGGCGATATGGACTCCCCAAGGCAGCATAACCCTCATCACTCTGCTTCGCTCACTGCATCACCAGCAATTAAGAGTACTCGCCACTTGCTCTCACCCTACTCGTCTCAAGGAAACAAAGCCAAGGAGGAAGGGAGTAGCAAGGAACCTGCGGCATATTGAAGTAAATTGATTGGAGAACGAAATTAAATGAAGGACCACAATCTATCTTCTCCTGTCACGAGTAGCGCACAGCTGCCTGTCCATGCAGGCCAACAAGCGAGTTCATTTTCGATAAACTGAGTGAATGAAAGATGGACAACATTGTTATGCCACCGATGCCAAAAGTGCTAAACAGCTAGCCCATTAAACGTGGGAGCGGAAGACGATATGACTTCATTGCAGAGAAATCATCTATTACCGACAACTCAAACGAACCCACGGAGAGGTGATACCCGTCTATGCCAACTTCAAGCATCTCCTCATGGGATCCTGTGTTTACCAAGCGCGTCTCATTCAACCAAGATGATTATTTAATCCAACAAATGTATGCTGCAAAGGAGCCAATGCAAAGGCGCAGCTAAAGCACTATCAACGTTGGTGGATTATGCGGTGGTCAATCTGGCCGTGCAAATTGGCAGGCCGGCGTGTGTGCCTCCATCTTCGGCTAATTAGAGCGGCACTTATTAAAGGGACAAAGCAATGCAGTGATAAAACTAGTCCCTCTATAATTGTGCTTAACCTTCATCACTCTACCTCCTTCATCACATTACCAGTGATGGAGAAAGTTGCCTGCATGCACACACTCCATCGCACTCATGCGGATGCGTTGGCGCACCGCTGCTGAATTTACAGCCAGGAATTTCACACCGTAACAACTCGCTCTGCCTAGAAGCTAGTTCTTTGCGATTGTAGCGACCGCAACATGGTGTTCCAGCCAAAAAGAAGCAGTGCCTGCACAACCTGCTTACTGGGAAATTCGCTGAAGTAAAGATACAGGTCTGTGGCCATTGATGGTTGATGCGGTGGTCAATCCGACTAGTAACTGATTGCTCTTGACCTCTGAGTGGTTGAGAGCAGACTTGATTTTCGGCGGAATTGCAAACACCTCTAGCGTCTCGATCTCCTAGCATCCATCGATGCCATCGCCTTCCTATTACCGATAGGTGTCTCTTCAGAATAGATACAAGTGGCATCCGTGCTCCACCCCACAGCAATAAAAACACCGATGAGCGATTTACACCTCCGTGCACGCCATCAAAGAGCGTTTTAAGGTTACTGTGATTCAAAGTGAGGGCAGGCAGAGCGAGTCCTATTCTCCTTTGAAGGCAAAAATGATGCCAGTTCTGTGTAAAGAATCGTATTCGTCAAACGCTCTTCGTCCAACCTTGAGAACTACTTAGTCCAGCGTATAAATATTACAAATGTGCCTACTTGACGAAGCCACTCGTGGTCTGCATCCATTAGTGGGTGATGTAGTGTATTGGATGATCAAGCCGTTCGTGTCAGCAGAGCGGCGCGTGTGCATGTATCTCTGCCTCCTCGCAGCAGCATCTGTCACAAAGGCGACGACGACGACGTCCTTCATCCTTATCAAGCTACCTCGTTACTCATGCGACTAGTAATGGAGAATGCCGCCCACCTACATTTAAGCTACTCGGTCTCAGAAAGCGATGGTCAAGTCGGATGGGATGAACGCCGGACCTATTGCAGTATGCCAGGAAATCGACCACGGATAGCTACTACCCACCAACTAAACTCCTCGCCATGTTGAAGGTCGCCAACACTACGCACGAACAGAAGGGTCTAATCGACATTTATTTGTGCACGTTCACCCACCCAATTAGGTTCACCCACAGGAGAGTTTAGGTCTAGCTAATTGGCCACATCCAACTTTTGCGGGGGCCAGATCTGCTCCAGAGCAAGGTTGAGCATCTGCACTCATCCATCTCGGCTGCATTCATGCACGCACCAAGCATTCCAATCATTTACGAAGTATGCGTTCTATGGTTGGCTTACCTTTGCATTTACGTGGACCTTCTTTCAACCGGCCATCAATCCATCCATCCACATGCTACTCGTACATCATCCGTTCACTTCTTTTCTTCTTCTTTTACCCATCGATTTGGGCGTCTAGCCACAGTAGCCATTCAGCTACCACATTTTCCTTAACTGCTTCAGCAAACCATCTCGTCCATTAGTCCTTTCAAGCATCCTGCCCGATTGCAATCCTTGTTGTACTTTGGGTTCAACAACCTCTGCCTAGCATGTCCAATACAAGGAACGAGAAGGGACAGTTCTCTACCTGCTGAAATCGCTAAAGGCAGCAACAAACACGAACGAGGTTACTGTTCATAGGGAGGGCAAGATGGAAGCAGAGAAGACGAAGGCGTCTTTGAATGGGGAAGGGTCTAATGTCAGTGCTGGGAGGAGCCGACTGCTGACAAATGTTGCGCACTAATATTTTATTTGAACAGGTCTACATCGCGACTTATTCGGCGCAGGTGCAGTGCGAGATTTCATTTCTCAGGTATCTGATCCGCTCGGTGAATGGACGATGGTGCTTCGTTCCTGTCACTTGCTCACATTTCCGCACATCCAAAGCATGCAGATGCTCAAATTCTCTCTGGATCGGCTTTGGCTCTTACAAAATTTGAATGTGGCTAAGTAGTTAGACCCAACTCCTCCTGTGGATGGACGCGCACAATGTGGATGGTAGCTAGCCCTTTCCACTCTGGGTGCTGCCCGTGGGCTTCGATTCGGTGAGGGTGTTGTGCTTAGCGTTTGTTGGCAGCAGCTATATTTGGTCGGTTCTCTGATAGACTGTTAAATTTTATAAACCATTTAAACTTGTATTGGGAAGCGTACTATTTGAGTTGTGGATAGCACATGCTACTAACGAGTCATTTGAGCAGATACTGCCACTTGCTAATTTCCAAAGATGTTTCTGTTTCTACTGGTTCCTGCATGAATTTGAAATCACTTAGAGGCCAGCGTCACACATTTTTCTATCCAAATTTCCTACTTTTGCATTAAAGGATTTTAAGTTGCTTCTAAAAACGCTTAAAGCGATTGTATTATGCTACCACAAGTTGTGAGAGGAGGACCACCAGCTTCTACAATGTAGACCATCTCTTAGGTGATGGAAAAGACCTTTGTACTCAAATGCGTAATTAAATAATATAAAATTTAATTGTTTATGTGTTTTGAGCTTCGTTTATAGCACCCGTGATGAGTGATTTTGTGCGTCGGTCCTCATACTAGTTTTTGAGTTAAAAGCAATCAGTCCTGGGTCAGAAAATAAATGGCTTATGATATTCTTGCTACCTATTGATTGTTAGGTGTCTCAAAGATCTTGTTTGGTTTATTCTTGCTGGATTACTTGTGCTAGCGGCATTTGATTGTGATGTGCCTTTTCGTTCCTCGTTCATCGAAGTGATGGCGCTTCCCTCTTTTACTCTACTAAGCACCTTCCTTTAGGCTTACAATTAAATCGAAGACGACATCCTCCTGTTTATCTTTAAGAGTCACAGCAATGAGTCATGAGCCGTATTTGGTTGTAGTCTTTAGAACTTGATTTGCTTTAATCGTATCTGCTAGGTGAAACCAGTTACCAAGAGTTATAGCGGTCAAGGAGTGGGCTTTACACGCAACGCCTGTCAGCGTGTCCGTCTAACAACCATCTCGAACACGGAGGCAGCGTCGAACTAGCTGATGGAACACTTGGATGCCTTTGCCACTGCTTGAAATGGATATTAAGGAGGATCTTGTGAGTTGCATTCCTCCCCTGCTTCTTTACCCAGAAGATTCCATCACAGGTCTACTGACCCCTCAATAATAGCGTTTTAATGCCACGCCTCTTTGGCCATCATAAAGAGCCTACGTGAAGGAAACGATTGTCAACCATAAAAGGCATCTAAGATCTATGTGGTCTGGTGCTGCTTGCGTTATTTCAGTGGTGCATGTGCGTGCTTCTAACGTCTGCCTACTGGAGTACACGGGAGAGCCGTGCACAAACCGCCTCGTGAGAAGGCGCCTGCTCACCACTAGAGTGTGCTTATTATTTTTCGTATGCAGGCGAAACGAGCACTAGAAGCATGTGATGACAATGTGAAGGCTGTAATCAACATGGCCTTTTCGAATCCTGATGCGTCAGTCAGCGCAGCATGCTTGACGAGAAGTACAAAGAAGACATAATCACACGATGATTCCATTTGCTATGAATCGGTTGCTTGTGTTAGCCTCATAGGAGAGTCTACTGCTGTGCGTTGCTGCTCCTATCCTACTCTTATTTAAAATAGTCTGTTAACGAGGTAGTTGAGCAGCTGAATGGGTCGGAGCATGAATGCTAACGAGTACTCAAGAGAGGTAAGGATGAGTAGCATGAGTGCTTTAAATGCAAGTGCTATTGAGTGCTCAGATGGTAGCTGGGAGCATAGGTTTCAATTTGAGATAATTGAGCACCTATGTGGAAGAATAAAATGATAGTGTCCTGCTTCTCACAGTCTAGCTACTTCAGTCATGAGTCGTCCACATGCCCGTCTTCTCATGCAAGCAAACGAGCGAACTGACTAATTGGTGAATAGGCTAGTAAGACGTCATGTTTATGTCCGACACCTCAAGCAAACATACGTAGAGGTAGTGCTTGTCTACGTCAACTTCAAACATTACACTATGGGCTAGCACATCCAAACTTGACCCAAAATAAACTAGAAGGCTGAATATCCACCACCCTCTCTCAGCTGTCTTAAGTGGCGTGCACATCTGTCCATGGAGGAGTGGCGAATCCTACTCCATTAATGCAATTACGGTCAACTTGCGCAGGAGGTTAAAGAGGATCCACTAATTACGCCTCATGATGATGAAGTGAATATTCAGCTGCCATTCTCCGAGACTCTGGCATCCACGATGTCTGAAGGATATTTTGTACTAGAAGGAGGTGCAATGATCACGGTACTGGCTGCCACTAAAGGTGTGTTGTTTGGAGGGGATCTATACCTCGCAAACCAGTGGATCGGTTACCAAGAACACTGAAAACATGCCCACTAGTAGCACAGACTGAGATCTCGTGACCAAATAAGTTTAGGAAGTGATCAGTAAGCAGGTCTGAGCACAGTAATTAGCAATGAGGCGGAAACGACTACGGCTGTGCAAGTTGACTGTAATTGCACTGCCCTATGGACAGCCTGATACGCCTCTTAAGTCAGGTGAAGGAGAAAGGCAAATGTTCAGGCTTGTAGTTCATTATGCAGCAAAGTTGGATGCACTAGTCCATAGTGGAATGTTTGAAGTTGATGTAGATGTGTACCAACCCTCCATAGGCTTGTTGGAGTTGTCGACGATTGATGAGCCAGCCATATAGCCCTTCCAACACTTCGGTGACTTGGTGATGAGGTCAGACAACGAATGCATCTGCGAGACGTTTTTCCGTGCCCATCTGCCAATCAGTCAGCTCACTTGTGTACTTGCGTGGGAAGGTAGGTGCGTGTGCGCCTCGTGACTGAAATAGCTTGACTGTGGAAAGGAGACCGCAACAAGACCGGAAAGTCCCTTGCTGAGTGTAGTGCGTGTTATGTGGCACACGTAGTTTCGCGTTTTTTATAAAAGAGGGAAAATCTAGGAATGCTTAAAAGTTGCTTCAAATACTGTAGCTCATCAAGAGTAGCGATTGTGGCATCCACCCGTTCCCCTCTTTAAGAAGTCCAGCTCTCTCTGCCTTCCCTTCTTCTACTCACTCATCCGATCCTGTGATACCTTAACAAATCTTTACTAATCAATTCCTTAAAATCAAAAGCCATGTTCTTAGTTCCCGTTTGAGTATTTAACAGTATCTGCATTCGAGACTCTCATGCTACTCATCTTAATCTCTCTTAAGTACCCGCTGCTCATTTATCATCTGACCCGTTGGACTAAGCCAGCTATCGCGTTAATCAAATATCACAGGCAGTGGTAACTCAGAGGAAGTCAGGGACAGCTACTCACAGCAGTAGAGTCTGACGAGCAAGGAAATAAGAAAAATTCTCTCTTATTTGTTCTTTTCTGTCTCATATCTCCCTAGTGGGACCCAACACCCCTGAAATCACGAGGATTCGCTTAGTCGGAAGAACACCTCTGTGGGTAGCACACTTGCAAGAAGCAAGCGTGACGAATGCAATAGTAAAGCCGACTAGACTGTTGTAAGGATGAAGTCAGGCGAGGCCTAAAATTTATCGGGGCTAGTGGATGTGCCTTTAAAAAGTCAAGTCCACTGATACATGACCACGATTTGCCCATCGTACTGCCAAACGCAATAGTGGAACGTTGTGCCTCAGTCAGTTGATGCCATTACTAGGCTTGTGGTCAGTAAGACGCCGCACACCCTTAAGGCGTGCGTCCCTACCAAGTCGCCTCGCGGGATATTGAGCACATCATGAGAAGCTCTCTGCAGTCCCGTTGACGTCTTGCAGTTGCTCATAGCTGTCGAGTAGGGGAGAAAGTGGTGTATTTCTTCGGTTGCTTTGTTTAATCATCGCTTAGAAGCATATACTGACAGCTACCACCATACATACTCGCTATAGCCTAAAGGATTGGAATCCTTTGGTTTGACAGTATCACGAACGAATTACAAGTTATTCAAGTGGTTAACGCCTGGTTGATACCTGAGTGTGTGTGGGCCAAATGTTAGACCTGACCTGAAATGTTGCATTTTACAATGTGTTGATACATATAGATGGGGTTGGCGGCATGTGAAAAACGCAGGTGAGCTGACAGCTCCTGCATCGTGACAGAGTAATCACCCAGTACAGCTAACTTGCAATATGGTGATAACGCACCTCGTTGAAGCCTCTTTTAAACGACTTTTTTCCGAAATGAGGGAATGTCATCCTCCATGCAAGGTGAGGCTGCTCCTTGCACCCCATTTCCATCTTCGAGGTCAAAAGTTTAGCAACTTATCCGTAGAAGTGTCCACAATGAAGTTTCCCTACACTACCCGTCGCAATGGAACGGAAGTAGCCTTACGCTGCTTCCTAGTCATCGTTGCCATTATGGATTTAGTTCTCTTCCTTAACGAGAAGCATGTCTTCAGAACGCCCATCACCTGACTAAGAGAATGGTCCAGCAAGGCAAGCGAGCCAAAACTGGTAGATCTATTTGACAGTTGGAAGCGTGTCTTTACTCATCAACTCTCCAGCAGCTGTAGCAATCTCGGCGACGGTGACGATGAACACAAGAGCCTGACATCCTACCATTGCTCGTTTCGCAACAAGCCTCAATTGCCTCCACGGTGGCCATCATCGTGGAAGTGGCCACCATCGTCAGACAGTTTGGTCAGAATTTGAAGTGTTACATTGCGAGTTGTGCAAACACTGACCAGTCAACCTTGCCAAGTTTGCGAGATGTGATTCCAAACATTTGACACCAGAGGCTGTTCAGTGCTAATTTTACGAGTGTAGGGTAAATTGAAAGCATGACATCACCTACTTATTCAGTACAAAGCTTAGATTTAGTAAAAGAAGTGCTGTTCGATGACAGAAATTTTGTTCGACTAAATCTTAGCACCTAAACAGATGACAACGACTTGAAAAACTCGACAAGTCGCAAGCAAGATTATCATTAATGAATTGGCACTAAATTTTGTAATCATCCCACAACTTGCGAATCCATGCATCTAAATCTACGAGCACGTTGCCACATGCTCCCTCCTCTTTAGCTACAAATCGCGTCATCCCATTTTCTTTCATTTGCTCTCCTCACCTCAACCTATCGCTCACTCTCACAACATGACCACCAAATACCCTGCAGCACAGCATTATTCGCTGGATTTGTTACACTCGATCCACGCTCGCAACAGCGACTCACATCGCCTTCCTGACCACTCGCTGTCACGCACACGAAATTTGTGTTGATATTTTGCAACAATATCTTCCAGTTCTTTGGGCATACCCACCAATAAATTCTAATTTACCCATCTGCAATGAGCCACATCATTGCTAGCCCCTTCGTCATGAAGACATCAAGGTCTGGAGGGGTGGCATCAGTGCCTCCAGAGAAAGTAGACACTATAATGGGGTAAGCCGTGCTGGAAACTAGTCAGTTTAGCAGTTAGTAGGTCAGGTAGATGGTTTAGTCAAACGAGAATGGAGGAACTCATCGGATAGAGGCCAGAAGACTGAGGCACTGTTGGCCATTTAACGAATGAGTCAAGGTGCGACTAAGTGAATGGGATCTGGCAAGGAAATCGAACAGCGGAGAAGGCCCTTACGTATGAGTCCATGTTGATGGTTACTGATGGCTCTTGACCTGTGAGCAATTGTCGGAAGACTTGGGGTTCACTGGGGCTGTGAGAACCCGTAACACTTCGCTCTCCTGCGTCTAATCGATGCTGTAGCTTTCCTTCTTCTGGTCGGCACATTTTTGAAAATTTGGACGCCAATGAGTCACCAAGAGTAAAAGTAACAGAGAAACATCTGAGGGCACTTTTGGTGGACATCTTGCGTGTCAGTGAAGAGCGTGTGGAGGCTACCGTAACTCAATACCCACGATGGTATCACTGATATGAAGAGACTGTGGCTCGGTTCAGAGTTCTTATTTGTTGATAATCCTGTGTTTCGTCTGTGAGATCCTTTAAGCGATATTCAGCCTCTCACAGCATATTATTGTGAACAACAATTGACACACTTCCCAAACTGCTTCATGCTGGTGTTGCAGTCAGAGAGAGGATTGACCAGGAAGCGAACTCGATAAATAACTGACCAACTAGCATTCATGATTGGTTTCTGGTTTCACTTTGCTCTTCCCAAACCAATGAATTGAGTGCAGACAGAGGACATTCTACATTACTGATGACATGAGCGAGGTTAAGTGATGAGAATAATGCACGCTCACAGAAGGACGAATGCTATCGCGCAGTGGAAGATTCGCCGACACGCACGCTTCCTTGCCGATTTTAACCACCAGAATGACTGCCGCGTTACTCGGCAAAAGAGACAGTTCGTCAAAGGCTTCATTACATCGGCGTATCTGCGATAGATATACTTAAGTAATTAGCCCTCAATGATAGACGCGAAGTGTTCGACGAACACACTTCATGCTACGGAACCGTCGTCATCTGCCTTCGATGGAGAAGGGTACTGCTCGAATCAGCGCAACTCTCGTCGCTCTGCTCTATTTATTGTGCCAACAATGAAGAGCGCTTGCTTCTTGCTCTCAGTGCACTCGTAGCAAGGGAGGCGAGGCGGTTCTACTTCTCCTACAACCATTCACCCTTATGAAAATCTAGTTCGTTCTGAGTCGGCATTATTGGTATGTGGTTCCACTATGTACTACCTCTGTCACAATCGATGACTTTCTAGTCACGAAACATGAGGCGCTCGCATACCTGCATTTCTCTCATGTGGTGACCGCAGTAATTTGGCTCGGATCTAGTGCATGATTAACTTTTCCTTTTAAGTGTTTGCCTAAAATTAACATCCTGACCTATGTGCCCTATGTCTGTGAAAATGGCATTGAAAGGCAAATGAAGCTATCTGGATTCTTTTGTATGATGATAATTGGTCTACCGGACTGCGTCAGTACAAATAAAGTCTGCTTGTTGCCCACTCTCACTCTGCTCTTTCTAAGGGTATGAAAGTCGAGCCTGTGAAACACTTCTAAAAATTTGCTGGTTTGTTTACGCCTTCATGCCCGTACCCAAAGGTATCTGACCACAAATAATCATTCCTCCATCATTCCAATTTGCAGCTTTTGTTAACCTAAAACGAGTGAATTTAGAGCAGACAGCTTCCCGTCCAACATTAAGGACCATTTCGTCAAGCACATGTAGTGCAAATGTGCCGATGTGCCGAAATGGCTTCCGATTTGTCAACGTTGGCGAATGGTTCGGTGACAAAGTGCCAACTCAATGACAATGATGACACAAAATGCGGCCCAATACGCCAAATGGGTCACCCCCGCTGTTAGAGGTAAGACATAGGTTATTTCACGGGTTGACCACTAATGCGTCAAGTGGGGGAGGTGATGGCTAGTGGAGTGCGCGATCGCCTCCAGCATTCAAGGCATTCATGAAATCAGATAGCGACAAAAATTTCAGCACTGCTAACCTCTCACCGCATTTTGTCCGATTGGGAGGACTATTTTACTCAACCACCTAAAGAGAAGTTGTCCTCTTTGTGGCACCGATTACCAGGACTCAAATGCGGCGTCGTACAGAAACTAAAATCTGAATCTTTAAGCTTAAGATTGAGTGTATTGACATGAGAGGACTGATAGTTGGGGAGTCGACGATACAAATGGTGCTGGATAAAGGGTCTTTAAGGGCAAGCAACCTCTCGACAACGAAGATAAGTCGTACAGAATTTAAAGATTTTCGCAGTTTAAGCGACCTGCTCTATCTGTTCTCGGCCCCGACGAGTGAAGTACAATTGGTGGGACATAAACTTTGGCTTTTATCTCCTTTCACTTGACTACCCTTTCCTTAAGGCGCGTATAGTGCGTGCATTTAAATGGCTTTCTGTGTCTTTGGTGGCGTGACTAGGCACATTGTTGCTGCAACGAGGCAGAGGGAGGCACACACGCCACTCAGTTGGCCTCACAGACCAGATTCACGGGTGCATCATTTTCTAGCGTCACGTCACTATCAGCTAATAGGCGAAAATAAGTAGGGACCAATAAGTCTGCCGACTGCTTCTCATCAATCGTTGGGGCGGTAGCTCGCCTTTGGATGACATGAATGTTTAACAATCAGCTTTGAGGCAATTAACCGACCTCGTTCCATTCCCTAAAGACCTACATTTTCGGAAGCGATCCATCGCTGCATCAGCACTCTCTCGCCATCTTCTGGACACCTCAATGGACGGCTACCATTAGTGCGCATCGACCTTAGTAGAACAGGGCGAACCCCATCAGACCGATAAATCTGGATCTATCACTGTCAATAACACGATCTTGCTAGGATCCAGTAAAGTAATGAATGGGTGCTGAACACTACATAGCAGAGAGGAACAATGAGTTAAATCCAACTTGAAGCACTGATGGACGAATTGCATCCAGCCGAACCGGTGTGCTCCATCCTGTGCAATATGTAAACGCGTTCAGAAAGGTGTGCAATGAGTTAAGCGCATGTCTCTCCCTTCTTGGCTTTCGTCTTCCTCGGGATGAAAAAAGGAAGAACAAGTGGGCGACAAATTTCATCGGCGACATGGCAAATAAGATATGGTGATAAAGTTTGAGCTTGTTTGACTGAAAACACTCCTGGCTCGAAGGTGAATAATGATACTTGTGCATAAGGATGGGCATCCATCAAATGCTTTTGGCCAAAGAAAACGGTTCAGTCTACCACGTCTACTTCAGCTATGCCGATATACTGAAACAGACAGCGATCCATCAACATTAGCAAGTGCTGATGTAATGACAGCAGAACCAGCAACGACACTACTTTTTGTCTTTCGGGCGACGATATAGAGAGGCATTTTATTTCCTACCGATACTCAATGTCCGAGAATCCCCTATCACCAACGCAGTCAATATCAACACTAGCATCTGGCTCGTAACCATGAGCAATGCAGCCAGAGGTGCCAAAGACGCCCGATTAAGCGTCTACAACTGTGCTTTCCTCCTCGTTTCTGTGGTCAGCGCTGCCCTGACCTCAAGGAAGGAGGTTATGTCCTCATTATGACAGTGAGAACTGGGACCTGAAAAACACATGCCTTTGGGAGTGTGTTGATGCATTGTTTGAGTAAATTGAGGGGATCGCTCTTAACAACATTTGGGTTACCTGCTGGTCACCCCATGCGGACCCTTCAACGTGGCCGGAATGTGATCTTTACTTGCGTACGTTAGCTTCGCACTGCTCAATTGGAGCAAGCGATGAGCTTCACTCCCTCCCTACTTGGCCAATCATTACGCCACCTTGTGCATCTGATGACGAGGAAAGGTAATGCGGAAGATCACCACTGGTGCTCAGTTGGAGTAGAGGCGAGACCGTGCAGACGACATCGACAGAAGCTGCCGTCGGCCTCAGTGGACCAGAACGCAACTAGCTTTGCAACGTCATCTCTTCCTCATCAACTCGCATTGATGGTGTTGTTTGCATGACAACTGCATCCAGTCAGCCTCAACTTGGTAAGGTCGACTCATCTGCAGCAGCTACCCACACTAACTAATAGCATAATTGGGACGCGTAAGTTTAAACTTACCAAACAAAATGCTTCAAATTGTAGCACTACAGCAATTAGTACAAACACGAACTTGGTAGCCCTTTTGTGCGTCCATAACAATGATTCGATGAGAGAAATCGCCATCACCTCAAGAGGAGACGTTGAGCCAGCAGAAATGTCAGTCAGACCACCGCGTCGTCACCTTAGAGCAAAGCGTCAATTGTGGTCATGAAAACGATAATTAAAAACAAGGAATGATTTGAATGATAAGAGTAACGCATTCAAAAACATAAGTAATTCCATTTTATGCTTGTATTAAACTTTACGAGACCGCACTAGTGGGTGAGCGATGCCGCGCATAATGACAAATGCAACAATACATATTATAGCGCAAATATTTTAAGCACCGAATTTATATGCAACTGAGATTGTGATGTGCTTACTTAGAGCTGCTTTGGCTATTAAAATTTGGTACTGCTAAAAGTGAGTTATTTGATCTCACAATTATTATCTGACATCTTGCATTGGCCCAGTGAGGCGAACTCATATCCTGGCTACTCACGGCAGGGTGGAAAGGATGGCGTGGAAATGATTTTGTGAATGAGTCTACTCATCCATTATCAGACCTGTTTGCATTCGTTATCAAACCGTAGCCGTTGTTGCGGTGTGGGAGGGATTACTCTTGCGAATCGTTGAGTGCGAGAGAGTGCGTCCTGGTCATTGCTAAGCTATGGCTCAGCCACTCCTTTGTGTTTATGCTCATTCGATGGCTGGCCGATTGCTCTATTTCAACTTGTCATTGCACAGATTCGGCGGCCTTATGCAAGGTTTGAAGCATTAGAATATCATGGCAGCCGATGCTAGAAGGAGAGGCAATGCGAGATGTGAGGTGGAAAGAGCACTTCAGGTATGTGTATGCCCATCAAGTTGCCATATTACCGATTGCCTGTCGCATAGTCTGTAAGCTGGGTCGCTGACAACCCTGTTCACTCATTTCTCACTAAAATTGACATCGTTGACCAATATTTTAATGTGGTGGCGCCTCTCACACCCACCTACTCAGTCCACCAATGTTCGTCTTATTACCATCCACTCCATCCTGCCCACATAGAAGGCGAAAAGAAGGGATTGCCATGACAAAACTCTGTCAACACGATACAATCATGCCATGGGCTGTGGGGAAGATGGTTATGGAGAGGGGGAAAAGAGACGAGGCGAGTGACCCCTAACAACTTAGACAGCAGAAGATGCGCCATCTTCCTGCGCGTCCTCTTCTTACTCCGCGTTGGTGTTTTGGTCCTAAAATAACCAATGGAAGAAGAGAAGGGTGAGGATGCAAAATGAGGAGGAGGAGGGGGAGGAGGAGAGTGCATGAGTGCGAGGAGCTTACGGGGGTATTGAGCATTCCACTCTCGCCACCAGCGCTCAGCTAAAAGAAGGAACGAAACCACGCCGATGTGGCTAATGCCTGTAAATTAGGTGGCCTAAAGTGAAAGCAACGCTAATGCTAATGCTGGCTGCCTAAACAATAAAAGCAAGACAGCTGAAGGACGTATGCTGAGTCTGCAAGTAATTATGAACCAAGTGATTGAGCACAAAAGCGTGAAGTAAGTCTTGAGCCAGAACCGCTATGTAACTCCTACAAAGTGACTTTATCATTATGCAGAGGAGCAGGAGGAGGGGGACGAAGAAAAGAAGAGAGTGAGACTCACTTGGATCGGTGCCTAGACACACGGCCTCAGTGGCCGGTACAACCTCCTCCTCACGAAGGGGAGTTATTGCAAAACTGGTTGTGTCCCGGTCCACTGAGGCCGGTGGCAGCCTTTGTTGGTGGCGCCCACAGGGTCTAGCCTCAGCACCAACTGAGCGCCGGTGGCGCTCCTTCACCTCGCCTTCCCTTCTTGCCACATCTACAAGGCAGCAGATTGATTAGCGGAATGGACACACTTACAGTTGACAAGGGTTCCAGCGATACCAACAATTGCCCACATGTAGGACCATGTGAGTAGGTTCAGCGCCTTCGACGTGTCCATCATGTCGATAGAGAAAGGTAAATTTGAGGTAAAGGCGGTTGGTGGTGACACGCATCTGGGCGGTGAATGTGCGATTTGCATGACTTAACAGTTGTATCTTGAAGCAGTTGCGCCTCGAAAAGCAAATCGCACATTCACCGCCCAAATGAGTGTCACCGCCAACCGCCTTTACCTCAAATTTACCTTTCTCTATCGACATGATGGACACGTCAAAGGTGCCACCACCCCAATCAAAGACGAGCACATTGCGCTGCCTGTCGAATCTCTTGTCCATTCCGTAGGCGATGGCAGCTGCGGTTGGCTCATTGATGAGGCGCAACACATTCAAGCTTGCCAGTTTCCCAGCATTGATCGTGGCCCGGCGCTGATCGCCATTAAAGCATGCTGACACTGTGATAACAGCACTCGTTACCTTTCGCCCAAGTATGCCTCTGCTGTCTCCTTCATCTTCAATAACACCATGGACGAGATCTCCTCTGCAATGAAACGCTTTGCCTTACCACAATGCTGCACTTCGATCTTCGGTATTTTTCCGGACTCTATCACTTTAAAGGGCCAGCGCTTTACGTCGACCTGTACAGTCATGTCTTTAAAACGGCGTCCAATCAGACGCTTCACATCAAACACTGTGTTGGTAGGATTCATGATTACCTGCCTCATCGCGGCCTCACCGACGAGGCATTCCCGATCCGTAAAAGCAACACAACTCGGCGTTGTGCGGTTGCCCTGATCATTAGCGATAATTTCAACTTTGCCATTCTGGACAACACCAACGCACGAGAACGTTGTTCCCAAGTCGATACCAATGGCTAAACCCGCTGACATTCTCTCGCGAAATGCACAGACGGTAACACTTCTAGTCTAATGAAGATGATCTTCACAGTCTTTACAGCCCTTTATATCAGCTACAATGGATCACGGTGAACCTATCTACGGTGTGCGCTAACTACTCGGATGCCATCATTTAACCAGCACTTACCACTGCCTCAAGCTTCTTATTAGCTGACGACTGCACACTCGAAGGGCTGACAGCCAATGCGTGCCCCTGTGTGAGCACATCTTTGATGTGAGTACTGACGCAAGCAGTGGCGACAGCTCCGTGTTAACGTGTGTTTGTGTGTGTGTGAAATAAATGTGTCATTTGAGCAGCAACAATATAGTGACTCCTGACAATTAATATTCTGATGTCTCATTACCTTTACTGACATAGACATGAACTATTTGAACTGGAAAGCGAATTGGAAAAGTCGTAGCACAGCAGGATGCAAGGACACCTTACTCACTGCAACAACAAGTTAGCTCCTTACTCAGGGATATGATTACATTCGTGGACAGTGAGTTGAGCTTTTGCGGCGAAAGTCAATGAAATTAATTTCAAGTGCGCAATTATCCAAAATTTAATTGGAACGCATTGTTTGGGTGCCTTACGGTAGTATTAAGATACTAGCCAATATGGGTCAAATGTCACGGTTTGCCTCAGACAGCTTGTATTCAAATGGTGACCATGCCGTGTTTTAAAATGATTACCGCCTCTGTGGAATCCTGTAAGGAGTTAAGAATCGTAACTCAAAGTTTCAGAAGTTTCGAAAGCATTGAAATGCATGAAGGTTATTTCGTATAAAAGGTGTTCTCCATGAAGTGAAGGAAAATGGCTGCGAGAATTAAAACAGCCTTAACAACCTTGCTTATCATTCACCTTAACTTCTTGCGACCACGCTCAGTGAATGACGCATCTTTGAGCACAGTTTGTGGTAATGGAACGCAAACCTACACCAGAGTTATTGTGCCCTACTTTTTAAGGCTCCTCCGTCACACCCAAATTAGGTGGAGCCACTCAAGAACCGATAACAGACACAAGAGGAGTCACGTGTCGTTTGGCTTGACAGAGTCAGACAATTACATTCTTCGTGTCAGCAGTCATGCATTCAACCGCTAATGCTTTAGGGCAAGAAAACAAGCTAAAACGCAAAGGTGACAATGCCTAAGCTTTCAGCTAGTTGTTAACAGTTGTAAGAGTGAAGGAGCACAATTTGACATCAGAGAGTGAGCACACAGACCGAATAAGAGCAGCTACATACTCGGCTCTGCTTGCGAGTCATGAACCATAATCTCTTCATGGAGTCGCTCAAAAATACAATGTTCATTTTTTCGCATTTGCTTAGTTCATTTAAGGGTGACAGCTAAAGTCTGCCCTCAGGGCACACTTTGTTTTGTTGTCCTTTTTTCTACCGACAAAATCAGGAACAAGCGCTACACACCCGATTGGGCAAGCACCTATCGCATCAGGAAGGACAGGACAAAGGGGCCAGGAGCGATTATTTCTGTGATTCTATTGTGCTCTTTAGCCCTTTTGTGTTCCGACAGTAAGCGTTATTTTTTAATAATCCATTCATAATGCTCCACTATGGCATTTTTGCCCACTGTCCTAAGCATGCATTGATCCAGCGACCCATCTGCTGGTCTCAGGTCTTTAACCCTCGAAGAAGTTAAAGCAAGATATAAGATGTAGAGCTGAACTTTCTGTCCTCTTACGTTCCTCTTTATGTCATGAGTTACTATGTAGGCGTGATGCGGCCCTGTAAATTAAGTAACCTTACAAGCATCGCGACATTCCGAGCACATTCCCAATCCGCTAGTCATGAGCTCCTTCATAGCTACTGGGCTGGAGAAGCATTAACGCACAAGCAAAGGAGGGCCTCAATCTTCACTTTTAACTCATAAGTTCTTTTGGGTTAACAAGGGCAAACAATAATTTATTTTGCTTTAAGATAAAATAAAACGGTCTTGATTTCATGCCACCATGGAGCAAATCAAGTGACACAAAGAATGACAGACAATAAAAAGTTAGCGACATTCAGAAAGTGCGCTGATTGAAAGATAGCACAAAGTTTTGATAAGGAACGCATTCACCTTCCAGTCTAGCATAAAAAGACACCTCAGAAAATGAGAAACAATTTGAATAAAGTGGTAGAAGCGGGCAGTTTTGTAAGGAGCGGGTCATCGTTCGTTGACCTTGACTTCGCGGGTTTATGGGAAGACCCAGGTCAGGAACGGATTAGTGCATGGATGGACCCAATGAGTGTGTGCCTTAATCCTAGATTCAGTGAAGGTCGGATGACTATAAGGTGAATGGAAATTGAATAATCACTAAAAATAGTTCCGAACGGAATTGCTACTTAGAGCCGATCAGAATAAAAAAAGGAATAGATGAGAAGACTTCGATTACATTGATGCTGATGCGTGTCAGGAATGGTAGTTACATAAATTCAAGAGAACTGAAAGCACAAAAAGGGCTAAAGAAAGGGATTGGATGGTGTCAAAAGTGAATGGTAAGTAAAATGAAATTCGTCGTGGTAGATATGCGCGTAGGAACTCTAAATTCATAGAATTAACCGGATGCAACGACTTAACAGTTTCCCATTCCGCGGCTGAATGATGAATGAGTCGCTAGCCAATGATAAATACCCACTTTGCATTTAATCGTTGAATTTGACGATAGGTTTCAGGTTACTTATAACCAGATAGAATCTCATCCCGAGCTGATTGATCGGGGTGATGTCATCACCATCTTTCAATGCGTACACGGAAGCGCATCGTCTCGCATCAAGCCACCACTCACCTCGATGATAGCAATCGTGCAATCCGACGTGGCTTGTTTAATCCCTGTGACAAATCTGAATGCCATAAACAGCACCGCATCGGCTGTTAGTCTTAGACGGACAAAGGCTTTTTGCATGCCTTTAATCCAAAGTCCCTAGTAGAACAGAAATTGGAGTAATGAAGATACTACGAGACATGCCTAGTCTCTACAGTGTAAAATTTCTCCGCAACCCTAATGGGTCTTCAAATCCCTTTCTATTCTTGTGCTACTGTTGGTATCGTTCAAATTGCCATCATTCATATCCCCTTACACCAATGTTTCCAAACGCCACTTTTGTGTTCACCAAATACTCGTGCTTAAGCCACCTCTGCCAGGTGTCAAAATCAAAACTTAGCCAAGATTTTTTCTTGCATAACACAGCGAAAATCTACAGAGGCGCCGCATTAAGGATCTTTTTCATAAGAGTCGCTTAAGTTTAATGAATGCACCTACTTTGCCTTTGCTGTTAGGGACCGCAGCTTCATTTGAGGACTAAATTAAGCCTAAGTGGTTGAGAAGTGAAAGAATTAAGAGGCTGTAGAACTAGGATTGGGTACAACAGAACCTCTGAATTCATCACTACTAAATACCTGGTCATGTCTTACCTAGGCGGAGAGGGACTTACTTGATCAGGTGTGAAGCTCTCACTCCTGATTTTCGTCGGTAGTTCAAGAGACAAATAAGCAATGCGTGCCTCAAGGATAGTTCATGATAGCGCACTTAATTGCACTGAATGGTGCGGAAGGATGTGGTTCATTATTGCAAGACTGCATAGGAAGGCGATGGTTCATGACTTGCGCATAGGACCGACCTCGTCGCTCTTTCGCTCAACCTTCGTAGTCCCTCTGTCAAGCCAAATTGTGATCTTGACTAGCCCATTCTAGCTACTTGCAGTCCATCAGGAGAGTTGACTTATTGCACAAACCTTAGACACAGCCGCCCATGCGCCCTACTTTCATTCCTTAAACCAGCGCACTGGTAGTTGAATGCGATGACTGTCGACACAAAAACTCTAAATACCCGGTTCTGTTTAGTCATTTCTTCTGACATTTTTGCCCCTTGAGTGGCTTCACCCAATTCGGGTGTGGCGGAGGCTCCTTTGAAGACAAAGTGCGATGAATGGGTGTGAGCATGCTGTCAATTACCGCAAGTCGCCTAGTCACAATTTCTTTGATGTCTCCGCCTGTTCAAATGCAATACTCGTCATTGTGCTCTGAGTTGTGCCGATCACATTAGGTGAGGTGGTAATGAATCGAAGTAGATGACAAGCTATGGAGCAAGCAAAGAGAAAAAGACCTCATCAACACATTGGGGACCAGTCCTAAACAGAATCCAAGTCCACCAAGTTCACTTTGTGCGTTTGCCCATTCCTGCGTCTGGTCAACGAAGCAAATTGCAAAATTCAGCGTTTTACCTTCTCATCTTTTGACACAAACAAAGTTATCCTAAATTTTACTTGTTGTTCCTGTATATAATATTTTATTGTTAGTCTTGGAGCACTTTTGGGGTGGTTACTCCGCTCGACCATTTGGTCTGCACTTAAAAGTGGAGTTCAAGCAAAATGCTTGACTAGGTGATCCTTTCTAGTTCTCTGTTTTCGTGTTCAATACACTCTTCACAGCGCAAATCTTTCTTTGACCTTCGCTAGTGAAAAGAGCAGAAGTCAAAAAGACTAAAATTCAGACCAGGCGAAACTTAGAGCCCAAAAAACTGGCATGATTCCAATGTATAAATATTTAATTATATAGGAACCGTCCAGAACCCATGTATAAAAAGCGATTGTACTTAATTTCGATTTCTACATTTTTTTTCATTATCGTGATGAATCCGAATAGAAGAATTACTTCACTTATGAACGTGCAATGTCGTAGCTGGCTGCTCCTATGATGCGGTAGTTAGAAGAGAGGGGCACTAGAACGACAAAATAGGGCAATCTCGAAAGCCCGGTGGAGGAAGGAGGCATGTCTGAGAAGGCATGAGTTTTGAGTGGAACTCCCCCATACTCATTGCAATGACGTCTGCGGATTGTAGACTAGAGGGAAGACGACTGTGATTTGCATCAAAGCTACCATCTACATCCACCCCTGGTGATGTCCTCGTGGCAGTTCCAGCTTCATAGTGTCCACGATTAGAAATTAGCACCTCCGACTGCTTTGATGTGGGAGTGTGTTTGCGTGGTCAAGACCTCTCCCACCGCCTAACCAGATACTCATTCCACATTGCACAGAAATGTGCAAAGGAGTCAGAATGAGTCCCTAAGTGGTTGACAGCTGGCCAGAGGAGACGGTCCAATTGTGAGCCACAGTATCTTAGAGCCCTCAGCGTCGAGAGATGACGTGCGATGGCACCGATCTCTGACGTGTTTAAATATGTGAGCGCCGAATTAGATTTGTTTCGGTTTTAGGTTATTACTACATTCTAAGCACCGTTCGAAACACTAGAAGCGCCCCCGTATTGCCAAACCACTTAGTTACTTGTTATTTTCCTTCGCGGTGGAAGCAGACCCATATGTTCAAACATATTAGCTTTCAAGTATTAAATGTTTTGCAATAGAATTTAACCAATCTCTTTTCCATCCTGTAGTAAATCTGACCGATTTTCAAAATTAGTGATTATTGTCACTTGCGATGGGTAATTATTCCTTTGTGTCACATGTACGTGTCACAGGCCTTTATTAGATAAGGACCTGCCACAGATGCATTAATTGCGATCAACATAAGCAACTAAGGACGTGGTCGGTTTATTAGACTGACAGCAGTTACCCGAATCCAATCTGCGGTTCAAGTGGTTGCGGATTGGTTGCTGAGAAGCACAACTACACATTCGAGTTCGCGATCACTTGCATCTCTGCTGGTTGTAGTTCCGCTCTCATTGCGCATCCAAAAGATGAGTCCAGTAAATGTTCACCTCTAGGCGTCTTGGTTGAGGCGTCAATGAGATTTGTAAAGCGTGATAAGCTCCACACCTACTTAAAATTAAATCTGTCCGACCACTAGAGACTCAGTTGTCAGCTCTGCTGCCTTGTCTTTGTTCTGACTAATTGTGAATGGGCAGGTGAGTGGGAGGTCAGTCATCCACTCACCCTTATACATAAATGCACTGTCCTCTTTCCCTCCTCCTGCTTAACTCACATAACAAATGTTGCATAGCAGTTCTAACTCTATCTTTTGCTCAAGCTGCTATGCTGTAGCAGTTGTTTTGCAATCCTTTGCCCGCTTTTCTGTAAACATGCACGTGTGGGTAGTCGAAGTGGCAAAAGTGAGACGTTGAGATGCTTCAACTCGAGTCTGGAGGCTTGGAAATGTTTGCCATGGCTGATCGCGGTCACCACTTTAGCCAAATAAGCCAGCGAAGCCGTGCATGACGTGGTAATTAGCCAAAGAGTGGAACAGCGTCACGCGTCTTCTAGGTGGCATGTTTCTTTCCTCGGGTAGCTGTCAGTGGTATGGACGTTGGCGCCACTGCCATTTTGAGCACTTAAAATGAGAACACCATCAATCTCGGCACATTTTTTTAGCAAGCAGTGGTGATAAGTAAAATGCCTGTGCGTAAACACTCTCCTCATCTCACTATATCTTCTGCCTGCTTACCCTTCCTCCTCCTCATCCTTCGCCAATTTATTGCTGCCTCCTTTTCATGACTCCTTTACCCTGCTCTTGATTTATACGAATACAAGGCATCGACTCAGAATCGGAAAAAGACATGAAGGACTTCGATGGATTTTCTGCTAATTCTGTGGTTGAGAGTCGACGCTTAAAATAGTCCTTCCTCCCCACATTCTCCTTCTCCCTACCCTAGGGGTTGATTTAAAGATTGGTGTCATACCGAAGGCATTGTTGACCCTCCATTTAAGCGAAATCAGACAAAGCTAATGTTAAATCATCAGTGGATAAGGAGAGACGCATGTTGGCAGTACCTGGTTAACTTGTAGCCACAGTCACACCTGGTAGTCGGTTCGTCGGAGACATGGCCATTCCATCGGGTGGCTGGTTTGCTAGTCGACGAGGAACGTCGTATCAACTGACTGCAAGTACAGACGACAATGACGGAAGTGATGTCCTTACACGAAGGGTGGCAATATTAGTCACCTTAAGACCACATTTTTGGCCCATAAAGGGTAACAACGAGACAGTTAAAGCAGTTGTAATGCCTTTGGAGTGATTTTGGATGGCAAAACATTAGTTGACACGCCGAATGGGCCTCGCTTGTTATCAGAAGCATGTCACAGGCTAGGTCTCCGGATGGTCATTGATCTACAGAGAGAGGGATATAGTGAAAAGAGGATAATGTGATTAACTGTTGCATTCAAGGCGTTCATGAAAGCGGACAGTAGTATTGATAAAAAAGCTTCTCCTTAGAATTTTCTGCACTGCTAATCCATACCCGAGTAAATTTCGTCGATTCGCAAAGTACTTGTCGGCTGGATCACTGACTAACAAGCGTTGCATTTATTCCCTCAGAATAAGTAGAGTGAGAGCAAGTAGCAAGCGCTCTCCATTGGTGGCGCCACGAACGAGGCAGAGTAATGCGTTATATGGTGGATTAGAGAGTACACTTCTCCCTCGAGGGTAGATGATGGCGATTCCGCAACGAGAAGTTTGTTCGCAGAATGCTACGTGCCCCTAAACACCGACTCATCTCTCCAGCTTTAGCTTCCCTAAGTGCTAAGACAGCCACATTACAACTCTTGCATTTCAGGAACATTGTGGCATAGTCGAACAGGGAATTGCCTTTCGCAACATTTTACTCATGTGAGCGTCCAATCGCTGGGCTATTGCAGTGCAGTCAACTTAGGCTTGGCATGCTAAACTCCATCTTTAGCATCAGCACATATTGACAAGCATCATGTTTTAATTGAAATGAATAACATTAGCTTGGTTATGTGCAAACCAACCCTTTAATGGTGTTTGCAGTTGACGTGGACACCTCTTAATAAGAGAGAGATAGGAGCGCCAATTCAGCTTTATACTCCTCCTTTCCCTCCTACTCCTCAAACACAGACAAGTTTCTTCTCACCACTGAGGTAATAGCTCACCTTCAAAGGGTCTGCCTGCTCTCAATCTACTCGTTTTGAAACAAAAGCCAAGTCAATCATACACTTTTACGATTTGTCAAAGAACGAGAGTAAACAAAGGAGCACAACTTGGCTACTTCAGTTAAGAGCGGTACACGCCTTAACACCCACGCAGGTTAGCAAGAGAGGACATTCGTGTGGCATGCTAAGCGGATTACCCAATTCTCAACCACCTACTTATCTGCGTGGGGTCTACTCGCCAATTTTCTTCTCCTTGGCTTTTATCCTTTTCTTAAGAGTAGGGTGAAAACAGGTACGTAGCACTCCCCATTGGTAATGCAATGAGGGGTTGAGTGCGATGAGGGTTATGCTGGTTCAGAGAGTGCTTTACTCCCTCAACGGAAGATGATTTCGACTGCTCCGTATCCGGGAGCGTGTTCGTCAGATGCCTCTCACCTAGCATTGAGGACCACTTAGTCAAGCTTACATACATGGCAACTCTGTAGTGACGGTGACGTAGCAGTGGAACCTTCGGCACTGCCCTTAACGACGATCTGAATGGAGGTACGACCTTGTGCTATTGCTCGTCGCCCAAGAATCTCCTCTGATCACCGGCTTTGCAATCATCTTAACGATAATGTCCCATTTGGTGAATGCCTCGACTGACGCCACCCGTAGGTCTTAAATGGTTTGCTGTGAACAACAAAGTAAAGAGATTACTCCAAACAAGATTTACTAGCCCCTCTGATTGGCTGGCTTCTGCTGGAAATCAAATAATGTTTTAGTTGGCTGGGTTGCAAGCTATTTTTAACTGACAAGCTAGGTGGTTAACAAAGGTAGACCAGCAGTTATTTGCAGGTTCCTTCTCTGAAAAACGATTCTGTGTGGCTGGCCAACCGAGATTGCAGATTGGCCAGCCAGTCGGCCAGTCAGCTGTATCACTGAGTGCGTAGTGTCACTCAAATCCGCACGAGAGGCATCGTCATTAGTTGGAGCAATACCTAGTCACCCATACCTGCAGCCTTTACGTTGTCAATGTTGTCGACTATGGCGTAAGGATATTGCCACCTCCTCTGTTAACTTGCAGATCAGCAGTCTAGTTCGTTGGTCATGAGACTGTGCCTGTAGCTGATCTAACTACGCAACGCAGTGCATTACCCCTCCCACGGTGAATGCTAGCAACCCTGCTACCAACAGGGATAATGCCACCAAAATTGAAAACTTCACACACAGCTGTAATCGTATACACAGCGCCTTGATTCACTGACGGCTCACCACTAGCCTCTTTTGCCTATTCAGCCAACTTGCCATGCTCATAACAAGCGTCCACCCAACCAGCTAGCCATGCTGGCAACCAAGTGAGAAAGGAATCAAATTTTTAAATTAGCTACCTCACAAATTGTTGACTGACTGACCGACTAGTCCAACTCCAACTGACGATTAGTCCCAAAGACACTTATCCCTTGACATCAGTTGATGATTATAATGATTAAATAGCGATTGACACCTTAGATGGACAATGCTCTCTACCAGAGTTCGTTGGGTTTTTATACAGCCTGACATTCTGTCGCTCAAGTTGGAGTGTGCGTGACTGGTCAGAGCAGCAAGCCAACTGAAAATCCGCCTGATCGACAGCTAGCGATTGTGTTGCCTTGTCAATGTTCTCTGGAGTGCGTCGATACCATCAGTGAAATTTGAGAACATGAGGTTTGTTTACCTTACCACCCAATAGTGATGAAGTTGCATATTATGAGTTCCCTCAATTCTGCCTATACTTCCAACGCAACTGTGGCTCAATGTAGCCCATGGAATGGCTTGACGTTGAGGCGAACCCAGTGTAAGCCATTGTCCACTCTTCTCGTCTTGAGGCGTCCGTCCTGATCACTTGATCCCTCTGTTAGGCAAGTCATCCCCAGTGCAACCTAAATGCTTTTAAAGTAGATTTATCAGTGTTGCATTTTCTGACCAGCTCCCAGTGGTATGGAAATATAATTCACCTTGTCAACACCCGAGAGTTTGGTGCTGAATTGACTGCGGGTAGCCGGACCGCTGAGAGGCTGTCTGCTGCAAATAGTACGACCAGGCACTGCCTCATCAACTACTAAAATGCAGGAGTTAAATCCTTCAGAATTTGTTGAAATGGATTACAAAGCCGCTGGAGAATTCATTCAATCTGGGCAAACACCTTTGTCTGGTTTGTCACAGAATTCATTTTGACGACTCTATGCGAGGTCTGATGTCATCGAGTGCGAGGGCATTGAAGTAGTGCGAGAGATAGACGACGGTTCGATGCTAAGGGGTGAAGTGAAATTGGGAGGAGACAACTGTTGTGCATATTGGTGGTTCTAGTGAATTATCCGCATCAATTACTGCTTCCTTTTCCTCACCACCTCCTACAGGTCAATATGGCTTTCCTCACACATACTCACCTACCCACCTCCAAAGCACCATTGCTTATCCCATTCCCCTTTACCCGATGCTTTCCAAAATAAGTAATGAAAATTAGCACTTGAGTTGGGCGAAACTTGATTTGAATCACACCACTATGCCAAATTTAAGCAGATAAAAGGTAAGAAGCACGAGCAACCAGACACCAAAATAAGGAAAGAAAACCAGTATCAAATTTAATTTAAATTGACAGCAACAACTCTAACATCATTATGTTGCAGGGTAGCAGCAGTTCACCAATGCGCAGCTTCGGTGTGTGCAGAAAAAGGCTACGCAGACTATTTTATCCTTTGATAGCAGCTCCGCAAAGTCACCGAGGCATGAATATTGCGGCGATGTGACTGCCTTGTTTGTCGTCGGCAAGAAGACTAGGATTTTAAAATGAACTGCGTGCGCAGCAGCTCTCAATAACCCGATCGCGCCAGACTCAAGCAATTGGATTCTATGAGGCTTTGTGTACCAACCGCTCACACTCTGCATGTTGCAAGAGGGTAAAGATCAAGAAGGAGAGACGAACAGCTCTTTTAAGCAATACATTCATTTTATTGCTTCGAGAATTCGCTTTCAAGTGATGTGATTGATGCCGCTTGGAGCGTTGTCAACACAGGCATCACATGGCATTCTTGCAGACGAAACCATGAGAGCTACTTACTGACAAGCAGTGAGGCGGGAAAGATTTTTATGCTTGTTTTCTCTTGCCTCTACTGTGCCCAGTGGATCTCTAAGGCCGCGAAGATTACGAAAACTAGCTTAGGTGATCTTCACTGGATGCTTGTGAGGACAAAGTTCATCGAGTCTCAAAACTTATGGAGGCAGCATTCGCAAGGGTGTGTAAAGGTGCGGAGTTCGTCTTTCCTTACTTGGTCCTCATTCACTCAAAACGAGTAGATTGAATGCAGGTGGATATCAGTATCCAGAACCGGTGCTGTTGCTCCACCGCCACTGTTAATGCGATTGGCGCTGTTGCAAAACTGCCGAATTCTACGGCCAGACTAACCGCAGCATCATTAGTGGAGACGGATGTGTAGCCACTTCGTCAGGTCAACACGTTTGCATTATATACGCTTTAGCTAATTAGTCCTCAGAGTTAGACGAGATGCGTTCGACGAAGACGTCTCTGGCTACCGAATCGTCGTCATCTTCCTTTAAGAAAGTAAGGTACTCACTGAACTAGCATCATATCACCGATGAAGAATATTCTTTGTCTGCTCTCACTTCAGAATATTTAGAAGAATGAAACCTCTGCAGAAAATGAGAGCAAGAGGATGCATGAATGCAATTACAGAAATCAACATATCCATTGAAATTGTGTTGCAGACTCAATACGAAATCTTCTTTGGTACAATGATGAGCGAGGATCAAGTGTCCTTATTTGTCCCTCCTTTACCAACCTTCAGCTTCCAACCATTTTGTATGATCGCATGATTCAAAAAAGTGATTTCACTACATCTTGTGCTTCAACCGCTTCTTCTTTACCTGTGTAGCAATGAGTAGGCGAAGGGACTAAAATCACTGAAGATATAAGGGACAGAAAATAAGTGAATAAGGCTTCTTAGCCTAATCTTTTCATTGCATCAATACGAAAGCCAAGGTGGAGGCGACAATCGCTTAATCTATTGTACACTTTCGCGAATGAGTTAGTAAACTGCGGCCATTGCACCCAGTAATAGCACACAAGGGAACAGCTTCGCTCTGTCTACTCGCGTCCGTCACGCTTAAGTGATCGGATGTTGTTGCATAGATGCTGAAACCGACTTCTCACTGTAGACATGCGACGATCTCCTCTGCATGGAGGCTAGGCTTAGACGAACTGCTCTTGTACATTTGATTAGTCAATGGATTGTGTGCAACGCTGCTGCCACCTCACTTTGGCAAGAATACTACAACATTCGCGCTCTTAGTTGACGTACAATCCTTCATCCTCCTCAAGAACATTCAAAATGATTACAATCATGTGGAGGTTACTTCACAACCTCATAATGCTAGTCTGTCCCCAAATCCATTATGTCAATGTGTAGCCGTTCCATTTGAGCGTGAGTCCTCCGTAAAGAAGGGAAGGGTGTTAATCTAAGGAATAAGAGAAGAATGGAGGTTTCACAATTGTAAATTGTTGTCTGTATTACATTCAACGCAATGCATCCTACTCAGGTCAACATCGAAAACGGTTCCGTCAATTGTGGTTTGAATGTGTTTTGCCTAACGTGTATAAAATCAGTTTTGGCGGCGCCCTCTTTATGCGCTGTTAAAGAATTTACTATGAATTTGTGGAGCCAGACCCTACCATGTCGATGGTGGGCGGAATTATTCCGACAGCTCATCTTAATCATACGACTGTCCTCTCAAATAGGGAGAAGAAAATTTCTTCGCGTGAACATAATCAACTAATTGCACTGATAGTCTGCATGCTATCGAGGGCGTCACGAGCAACGTGGCAGTAAGGGAGATCACATTTCGGCTACGTTGAAGGGAATCCAAGGGGTAACCATTAGGTAACTCAAGTGTTGTTCAGCGCAATTCCCACAATTTACCCAAGCAATGCATTAAAACAGTCCTAAATGCATGTGTTGTTAAGGTCCTGGTTCGCACTGTCATAATGAGGACATAATCCTCTTCCTTTAGATCAGGTTAGCACTGACCACAGAGACGAGGAGGAGAGCACAGTTGTAGAGGCATAATTAGGCGTCTTTGGCATCTCTGGCTGCATCGGTCACGGTTACGAGACAGATGCTGGTGTTGAGTATCGGTAGGAAATCAAATGCCTCTCTATATCGTCGTCTGAAAGACAGTGTAGTGTCATTGATTCTTCTGTCATCACATCGGCTCTTGCTAATGTTGATAGGTCGCTGTTTGTTTCGATGTATCGGCACAACTGAAGTAGATGTGGATGCACGTTCTCATACACAATTATCATTATTTACCTTCGAGTAAGGAGTATTCTCAGTCAAACGAGCTCAAACCTCCTCTCTTTACCTTATTTGCCATATCGCCAACGAAGTTTGTCCCCTACTTGTTCTCCCTCTTTTCATCTTAAGGAAGACAAAAGCCAAGAAGGGGCAGACAAGCGCTGAACTCATTGCACACCTTTCCGAACGCGTTTACATAATTCTGCCATTATATCCGGCAATTGCACAGGATAGAGCACACCGCTTTTTCTGGAGCTATTCTTCCATCAGTGTTTCGAGTTGGATTTAACTCGTCGCTCGCCTCTGCTATGCAGTGTTCAGCAGCAGTTCATTACTTTACTGGATCACTGTAAGATCGTGTTATTGGCAGCGAGAGATCCAGATTAATCGGTCTGATGAGAATCGCCCTGTTCTACTAAGATCGATGCGCAGTGATGGTAGCCGTCCGTTGAGGTGTACAGAAGATGGCGAGAGAGTGCTGTTGCAGCAATGGCTTCCTTGTCAACATCCGATAAGTCTAGAGCTAGAATGAGTGTAGGTAGTAGGGATGCTGAGAGGTCGACTGCTTTAAATAACACGATTGGAGAATTATTGCGCAGACACTATAAAATCATGCAGAGTTCTTTCGAGTGGGTTGAGAAACTGCTGGGAAATAATTTTAACCTGAAATAATCACCTCTCAGTGGCTATGCATGTGTCACCTATGGTCATATGCAGGGTCTAAAGTCATCGAAAGCGAGAGCATTTGGCTAGTTGGAGAGGAAGACGAAAGTTTAACAATGAGAATTAAAGTAAACTGGAGGAGATAACTGTTGTGCATATTAGTAATCCCGGTGGATTATGCGCATCACTTACTGTTTCCTTCTATTCATTCCATTAATCCCGACCGCTACCTACAGGTGACCTTCGCGTCCCTCACACCTACTCATCTACCCACCTCCAACGCAACATTGCTTATCCCATCCCCTTTTAGTTGATACTTCCCTTCAAATGGTTAATAAAACTAGCACTTGATGTGGCCAAAACTTCATTTGGATCATACCACAATGCCAGAGTGAAAGAGGACAAAAAGTAAGGAGCACTAGCAACCAAGCAGCAAAAACTAAAAAGAAAAATTTAAGTTGACAGGAACACCTCTGCTGTCACCATGTCACCAGATTGACTGCATTGCGACAGCAGTTCACCAGAGCAAAGACTAGGTACGTACAGAAGAAGGCTGCGCAGAATACTTCAGCCTCCGACAGCGTCATCACCAAACTACCGAACGATGAAGCTTGCGACGGTGTAGCTGCCTTGCCTGTCTTCGACGAGAAGACGAGGATTTGGAAATGAGTTGCCAGCGTAACAGCATCCAATAACTCGAGCGTGCCAGACGCGAGTAGATGGATTATATGGACGGCCTCCAGACAGAGCGAAGCTGTTCCCTTGTGTGCTATTACTGGGTGCAATGGCCGCAGTTTACTAACTCATTCGCGAAAGTGTACAATAGATTAAGCGATTGTCGCCTCCACCTTGGCTTTCGTATTGATGCAATGAAAAGATTAGGCTAAGAAGCCTTATTCATTCAGAAGAAGCAGTTGAAGCGCAAGGTGTAGCGAAATCACTTTTTGAATCATGCGATCATACAAAAGGTAAGGAGCTGGAGGTCGTAGAGAAGGGGCAAATAGGGACACTTGATACCCGCTCATCATTGTACCAAGGAAGCTTTAGTGCTGAGTCTGCCACACATTTCAATGGATTTGTTGATTTCTGTGATTGCATTCGCGCATACGTTTGTCATTATCTTCCGCATAGGTTTTATTCCCTCAAAAAATTAGGGTGAGAGCAGACAGGGAGCATTCTTCATCGGTAATATGATGTTAGTTCAGTGAGTACTTTACTTTCTTAAAGGAAGATGACGACGATTCGGTAGCCCGAGACGTCTTCGTCGAACGCATCTCGTCTAACTCTGAGGACTAATTAGCTAAAGCGTATATAATGCAAACGTGTTGACCTGACGAAGTGGCTACACATCCGTCTTCACCAGTGATGCTGCGGTCAGTCTGGCCGTAGAATTCAGCAGTGTTGCAACAGCGCCAATCGCATGAACAGTGGCGGTGGAGCAACAGCACCGGTTCTGGATACTGATATCCACCTGCATCCAATCTACTCGTTTTGAGTGAGTGAAGACCAAGTAAGGAAAGACGAACTCCGCACCTTTGCACACCCTTGCGAATGCTGCCTCGATAAGTTTTGAGACTCGATGAACTTTGTCCTTACAAGCATCCAGTGAAGATCACCCAAGCTAGTTTTCGTAATCTTCGCGGCCTTAAGAATCCACTAGGCACAGTAGAGGCAAGAGAAAACAAGCATGAAAATCTTTCCTGTCTCACTGCTTGTTAGTAAATAGCTCTCGTAGTTTCGTCTGCAAGAATGCCGTGTGGTGCCTGTGTTGACAACGCTCCAAGCGGCATCAATCACATCACTTGATTGCGAATTCTCGAAGTAATAAAATGAATGTATTGCTTAAAGAGCTGGTCGCAGTGCGTGCAAAAGGGGAGGACTTCGTCTCTCCTTCTTGATCTTTACCCTCTTGGAACATGCAGAGTGTGAGCGGTTGGTACACAAAGCCTCATAGAATCCAATTGCTTGAGTCTGGAGCGCTCGGGTTATTGGGATTTGCTGCGCATGCAGTTCATTTTCAAATCCTCGTCTTCTTGTCGACGACAGACAAGGCAGTCATATCGCCGCAATTTTCATGATTCGGTGACTTTGCGGAGCTGCTATAAAAGGATAAAATAGTCTGCGTAGCCTTTTTCTGCACACACCGAAGCTGCGCATTGGTGAACTGCTGCTACGCTGCAACATAATGATGTTAGAGTTGTTGCTGTCAATTTAAATTAGATTTAAAAATTATTTTTCTTTCCTTATTTTGATGTCTGGTTGCTCGTGCTTTTAACCTTTAGTCCGCTTTAACTTTGGCGCAGTGGTATGATTCAGTCCAGTTTCGCCCAATTCAAGTGCTAATTTTCATTACTTATTTTGGAAAGCATCGGGTAAAGAGGAATGGGATAAGCAACGGTGCTTTGGAGGATTTCACCTCTACATTTTAGTAGTTGTTGAGGTAGTTCCTGGTCGTGTTATTCAGAGCAGTCAACCTCTCAGCAACCCAGCTACCCACAATCGATTCAGCACTAAACTCTCGGGTGTCGACAAGGTGAATTATATTTCCATACCACTGGGAGCTGGTCAGAAAATGCAACACTGATAAATCTACTTTAAAAGCATTTAGGTTGTACTGGGGATGACTTGCCTAACAGAGGGATCAAGTGATCAGGACGGACGCCTCAAGACGAGAAGAGTGGACAATGGCTTACACTGGGTTCGCCTCAACGTCAAGCCATGCCATGGGCTACATTGAGCCACAGTTGCGTTGGAAGTATAGGCAGAAATGAGGGAACTCATAATATGCAACTTCGTCACCATTGGGTGGTAAGGTAAACAAACCTCATGTTCTCAAATTTCACTGATGGTATCGACGCACTGCAGAGAACATTGACAAAGCAACACAATCGCTAGCTGTCGATCAGGCGGATTTTCGGTTGGTTTGCTGCTCTGGCCAGTCACGCACACACCAAACTGAGCGACAGAATGTCAGGCTGTATAAAAACCCAACGAACTCCGGTAGAGAGCATTGTCCATCTAAGGTGTCAATCGCTATTTAATCATTATAATCATCAACTCATGTCAAGGGATAGGTGACTTTAAGACTATTTGTCAGTTGGAGTTGGACTAGTCGGTCAGTCAGTCAACAATTTGTGAAGTGCTTAAAATATTTGCGCTAAAATATGTATTGTTGTATTTGTCATTATGCGTGGCATCACTAACCCACTAATGCCACCTCGCGAAATTTAATACACGAAAAATTGTATTAATTGTGCTTGTTAATGCGTTACTCTTACCACACAAATCACCCCTTGCTTTTATTTGTCGTTGCCATGACCACAATTGACGCTTCGCTCTAAGGTGGCGACGCGGTGGTTTGACTGACATTTCTGCTGGCTCAACGTATCCTCGTGTGGTGATGGCGATTTCTCACATTGAATCATTGTTATGGACGGACAAAAGGGCTGCTAGATTTGTTTTTGTATTAATTGCTGTAGTGCTACAATTTGAAGCAGTTTGTTTAATAAGTTTACTTTTACACGTCCCAATTATGCTATTTGTTAGTGTGGATAGCTGCTGCAGATGGATTGACCTTAACAAGTTTAGGTTGACTGGATGCAGTTGTCATGCAAAGCTAGTTGCCTCCTGGTCCACTGAGGCCGATGGCAGCTTCTGTTGATGGCGTCTGCACAGTCTCACCTCTACTCCAACTGTGCACTGGTGGCGCTCCCTCGAATCACGTTCCTTCGTTGTCAGATGTACGAGGCGGCGTAATTATTGGCCAAGTAGGGAGGGAGGGAAGCTCATTGCACTGCTCCAATTGAGCAGTGCGAAGCCCGCGTACGCAAGCAGAAATGCTGTGTAGACCATTTCTCTATCCGACAGCGTCGCAATCAGATCGCCCAAAAATTAACTTGCGACGGTGCGGCCGACAAATCAAATAAAGAGATTGAATTTGTGAAGAGTTGTCTTGTAAGATTGGTTGGGATGATGAGAATGAGGTCGAGGTGGAGGAGTAAGAGGTATAGTTATGTATTTATAAGGCTAAAAGTGTAAGGCTGCTAAGTACCATTCGTTAAGTTGTTTGATTTTGTGATTTATTTGTGCATGTGTGGTGTCGTAAGATTGCTTGAGATTTAAAGGTGCTAAGTGCACTGCAGTCGCGTAGGTGGAGGGATTCAGATCGTGGATTTAGCATGATCCGTGGCTCAACGGCCACAACTCTCATTGGTTTAGCCTTCTCCTCATGTCTACCACCACAGGATGGTGAAGGCTATATGGCATTCCAGTGGTTGCAGTGATGCTCAAGCCAGCCAGCTCTAGACTGGTGCCTACAGCAAGGCTTAACTATTCTGTCGCCGTCGTGGTCTTCGGACAGTAACGCTGACAGGAGTCCACTGAATTCTCGATCAAAGAACCTCAAAAAGTGGTCTAATGACGTGATTTGGATTGCATAGATGCTGAAACCGACTTCTCACTGTAGACATGCGACGATCTCCTCTGCATGGAAGTTAGGTTTAGACGAACTGCTCTTGTACACATGATTGGACAATGGATTGCAAGCAATGCTGCTGTCACCTCACTTTGTCAAGGGTACTGAAGCATTCGGACGCTTAGACGACGTGAAATCCTTCACTCTCCTCATAAACATTCAAAATGATTGGACAATCATGTGGAGGTTACTTCACAGTCTCAAAATGCTAGTCTGTCCCCGAATCCATGGTGCCGACGTGTAGCCTCGATCATCCAAATGGTTTATCTTCACACATTGTAACGGGTCGTTTCGTTTGAGCGTGAGTCCTCCGTAAAGAAGAGAAGGACGATAGCCTAAGGAAGGAGAGAAGAATAGAGGTTGTACAATTGTAAATTGTTGTCTGTATCACATTCAACGCAAGGCATCCTAGTCAGATCAACATCGAAAACGGTTTCGTCAATTGTAGTTTGAATGTGTTTTGCCCGACGTGGATAAAATCAGTTCCGGTGGTGCCCTCTTTATGCGCTGTTAAAGAGCTTATTAGGAATTGTTAGAGCCAGACCCAACCATGTCGATGGTGGGCGGAATTATTCCGACAGCTCATCCCAATCATGCGACTATCCTCTCAAACAGGGAGAGGACAATTTCTCCGCACTAATAATCGCACTGATAGTTCGCTCGCCAACGAGGGAACAGCAAGAAGTGTGGCAGTCAATAAAGATCATAATTCGGCCACGTTAAAGGGGTCCATATGGGGTGACCAGCAGTTAACCCAAATGTTGTTAAAAGCGATCCCCTCAATTTATTCAAATTATGCATCAGCACACTCCTAAAGGTATGTGCTGTTCAGGTCCTGGTTCTCACTGTCATAATGGGACATAACCTTCTTCCTTGAGGTCAGGGCAGCACAGACCACAGAGACGGAGGAAAGCACAGTTGTAGAGGCTTAATCGGGCGTCTTTGGCACCTCTGGCTGCATTGCTCATGGTTACGAGCCAGATGCTAGTGTTGATATTGACTGCGTTGGTGATAGGGGATTCTCGGACGCAGAGTATCGGTAGGACAGCAAATGCCTCTCTATATCGTCGTCCGAAAGACAAAGTGTAGTGTCGTTGCTGGTATTGCTGTCATCATATCAGCACTTGCTATTGTTGATAGATCGCTGCCTGTTTCGGTATATCGGCATAGCTGAAGTAGATGTGGTAGACTGAACCGTTCTCTTTGGCCTAAAGCATTCGATGGATGCACATTCTCATGCACAAGCACCATTCTTCACCTTCGAGCGAGGAGTGTTTTCAGTCAAGCGAATTCAAACTTTATCACTATACCTTATTTGCCATGTCGCCGACGAAAATTGTCCCCCACGTGTTCATCCGCTTTTCATTCCGAGGAAGACAAAAGCCAAGATGGAGCAGACAAGCGCTAACTCATTGCACACCCTTTTGAACGCGTCGGTATAATTCTGCTATTACATCCGGCAATTGCACAGGATAGAAGCCATTCGTCCATTAGTGTTTCAAGTTAAAATCGTCTCTTTGCTCCTCTCTGCTATATAGTGTTCAGCACTTATTCATTACTTTACTGGATCCTTGTAAGAGCGTGTTATTGACAGTGAGAGATCCAACTTTATCGGTCTGATGGGATTCGCCCTGTTCTGCTAAGATCGATGCGCAATGATGGTAGCCGTCCGTTGAGGTGTCCAGAAGATGGCGAGAGAGTGCTGTTGCAGCGATGGATCGCTCCCAAAAATTTAGGTCCTTTGGGAATGGAACGAGGTCGGTTAATTGCCTCAAAGCTGCTTGTTAAACACTCAAGTCATTCAAAGGCGAGCTACCATTCCAATGATTGATGAGAAGCAGTCGACAGTCCCACTCACCTCTACCCAACCGGCAGTCCAAGCTAACTGCAAACGCCCTCAAAGAGCTCCTTTGCGTATGCACCCTTAGCCTCACTGATTTGTGTTGATGACACTCCAGCCCCTTCCTCACCTTTGCCATATTTCCAAGTAAGCAGGCTGTGCAAGCATTGCTCCTCTGGTGACTGGGCGATCATCATGCGGAGGTCACATGTTTGTGGCCTCGATCACAATTGATAGATTAGTAGCCTCCAGATAAAGCGATCTGTACCTCTGTTCAAAATTTATGGCTGTAATGTCAGCAGCGGTGTGCCAACAAGTCCGAGAAGGACTGCACTAGGTTCAACGTTCACCTCTCCTACTGGGCGTCCTTTAACTCTACTGATGGGATGCTGCTCCTATCATGGCGCAAATATCTTGGGCTTATTTGATTTCTTGCTCACCACAAGCCACGTTAAAGCATCAATTGGCTGTACGATGAGGGTTTCACTGTCGTGTGAAGGATAGGTGCGTCAACATTTTTCTTAACTGAGGTTCTTTTTAATATAGCTTACGCTTAGACGTGGTGACATGGGGACCACGTAAGTGGTGACTGCAGTTGCAGAATGCTATTGCTGCAAAGCATCAATGCGCGTTGGCATTCTGTGCTTAATCTGCTGACTGGAAGCAGATGAGGAGGAGTGGACGCTAACTCTGCAAACACAGACATAGATGCTAGAAGGTGGTTTGGTAAATGTTGGACCGAACTAGGATGCGGAATAGGCAGTTGGCTGGCCCATTATACGACACACTGGCACTGCGACTTGTTACTCATTAGTTAGTTAGTAGTTATGCGTTGTGCGCGGATGTGCCCGGCCCACTAAATTTGCCTTGTATATTGATCAATGACTGTTTGGTGCAGTTTGTTTGTGAGTCCGTGGTGCAGCCGTTAAGTATGTTGATGGTCGGAGGAATATACTGTGGTATAGATTAGCAGTGCAGGGAAGTCTGAAGAGCGTCATGTTTATTGCTGCCAACATCCACTTTCCTGAATGCCTTGAATGCCACAGCCAACTATATTATCCTCTTGTCACTACTTCTCCATCTCGGTAGGTCGACGATCATCCAGAGACCAAGCCTTTGCCATGCTTCTGGCAGCAAGCGAAACACACTTGACGTGTCAATTAACGTTTGTGCCATCCAAAGCAATCCAAAGGCATTATAAACATCTTAAACAAATCCCTGTCAGCCCATCTAAGTCTGAAATGCAGTGCGTAGACACCACCACTCTTAATTGACATCTCGAGATTTAGTTACTCTACCGGCCTTGTCGTGTTGCAACGTCATTGCTTGCATTGTTTTGCACTACAATGGGTTCGGTGGGTAATCATAAGCCTGCCACTCAGTCGCGCAAGTTATTGAATGCCAGTCTGGTCGAGCCGGCAAACCAACTGATCATCCATCTGACCAACTGCTAGCAACTGTGCTACTGTGTTAATTGAGATCCCGAGATGTGGTCAATCCACCGCTCAATAGTGACGAATTTGCAGATCATGAAGATCCTCATTTCGACTTCTATGTCCGACACAGCTCTGGCGTATTTTAGGACGTGGAATGCTTGGCAGGGAAGTGAACCCACTCTGAGTCACCGTCTCCTCTGCTTGTCTCGAGGCTTCCGTTTAACTCAATTAATCTCCACTGTGAGGCTAGTATTTCCCAGTAAAAACAACTGTTTTGGGATGGAGCTATCGGTGCTGCATTCTCGTCTCAGCTTCCAGTAATAGGAAAACGTCGGTTTCCTTGTCAACATGCGATAAGTCTAGAGCTAGAATGAGTGTGGGTAGTCGGGGTGCTGAAAGGTCGACTGCTTTCAATAACACGATTGGAGATGTTTTGCGCAGACACGATAAAATCATGCAGAGTTTTTTCGAGTGGATCGAGAAACTGCTGGGAAATAATTTTTGCCTGAAATAATCACCTCTCAGTGGCTATGCTTGTGCCACCTATGGTCATATGGTCACTTGTTGCATGTGTCATCCCGACGACTCTATGCGAGCTCTAAAGTCATCGAATGCGAGAGCATTTGGCTAGTTGGAGAGGAAAACGACAGTTTAATGATGAGAAGTAAAGTGAACTGGAAGAGACAACTGTTGTGCATATTGGCAATCCTTTTATTTATTTCCAATAATCCCGACCACCCCTTATAGGTGGCCTTTGCGTCCCTCACCCCTACTCACCTACCCACTTCCAACGCACCGTTGCTTCTTTCATCCCCTTTTAGTCGATACTTTCCTTAAAGTAGTTAATGAAACTAGCACTTGATCTGGCGAAAACTTTATTTGGATCATATCACAATGCCAGAGTGAAAGAGGACAGAAAGTAAGGAGCACTAGCAACCAAGCAGCAAAAACTGCAAAGAGAAAACTCAAATTGACAGGAGCACCTCTGCTCTCACCATGTCACCAGATTGACTGCATTGCGACAGCAGTTCACCAGTGCAAAGACTAGGTACGTACAGAAGAAGGCTGCGCAGACTACTTCATCCCCTGACAGCGTCATCACCTAACTGCCGAACGATGAATCTTGCGATGCTGTAGCCGCCTTATCTGTCTTCGACGAGAAGACGAGGATTTGGAAATGAGTTGCATGCGTAACAGCATCCAATCACTGGAGCGTGTCGGACGCGTGTAGATGGATTATATGGACGGCCTCCAGACAGAGCGAAGCTGTTCCCTTGTGTGCATTTACTAACGCATTCGCGAAGGTGTGCAATAGATTAAGCAATTGCTGCCCCCACCTTGGCTTTCGTTTTGATGCAATGAAAAGATTAGGCTAAGAAGCCTTATTCACTCATTGTCTGTCCCTCATATCGTCAGTGATTTTTGTCCCTTCGCCTACAAATTACTACACAGATGCAGAAGAAGCGGTTGAAGCGCAAGATGTTGCAAAATTACTTTTTTGAATCATGCGATCATACAAAAGGGTAAGGACCTGGAGGGTGGTAAAGAAAGGACAAATGGGGCCACTTGCTCCTCGTTCATCATTGCACTCAAGAAGCTTTAGTGTTGAGTCCGCGACACATTTCAATGGATTTGTTGATTTCTGTGATTGCATTCGCGCATACGTTTGTCATCATCTTCCGCATAGGTTTTATTCCCTCAAACAGACTAGGGTGAGAGCAGACAAAGAACATTCTTCATCGATGATCTGATGTTGGTTCAGTGAGTACTTTACTTTCTTAAAGGAAGATGACGACGATTCGGTAGCCCGAGACGTCTTCGTCGAACGCATCTCGTCTAACTCTGAGGACTAATTAGCTAAAGCGTATATAATGCAAACGTGTCGACCCGACAAAGTGGCCACACACCCGTCTCCACTAATGATGTGGTGGTGAGTCTGACCGTAGAATTCAGCAGTGTTGCAGCAGCACCAATCGCATTAACAGTGGCGGTGAAGCAACAGCACCGGTTCTGGATACTGATACCCACCTGCATACAATCTACTCGTTTCGAGTGAATGAGGACCAAGTAAGGAAAGACGAACTCCGCACCTTTACACACCCTTGCGAATGCTGCCTCGATAAGTTTTGAGACTCGATGAACTTAGTCCTTACAAGCATCAAGTGATAATCACCGTCTCATGTCGGTGCGTACACTTCTTGCATGATTGATGTCATGGGGGGTGTCCTTTCGACCCAAGCTAGTTTTCGCAACCTTCGCGGCCTTAAGAATCCACTAGGCACAGAAGAGGCAAGAGAAAACAAGCATAAAAATCTTTCCTGTCTCACTGCTTGTCAGTAAATAGCTCTCGTGGTTTCGTCTGCAAGAATGCCGTGTGATGCCTGTTTTAACAACGCCCCACGCGGCATCAATCACATCACTTGAAATCAAATTCTCGAAGTAATTAAATGAAAGTATTGCTTAAAGAGCTGATTGTAATGCGTGCAAAGGGTGGGAGATTCGTCTTCCCTTCTTGATCTCTACACTCTTGGAACAAGCAGAGTGTGAGCAGTTAGCACACAAACCTCATAGAATCCAACTGCTCGAATCTGGCGCGCTCGGGTTATTGGGAGCTGCTGCGCACGCAGTTCATTTTCAAATCCTCGTCTTCTTGCCGACGACAGACATGGCAGTCACATCGCCGCAATGTTCATGCTTCGGTGATTTTACGAAGCTGTTATCAAGAGAAGAAATGGTCTGCGTAGCCTTCTTCTGCACAAACCAGGCTGCGCATTAGTTAACTGCTGCTGCCTGGTAATGTAATGACATTACAGGTGTTGATGCCAATTTAAATTAACTTCGATACTAGTTTTTTGCCTTATTTTGATGTTTGGCTGCTCGTGCTTTCTACTTTTTTTCCGCCTTCACTTTGGCATAGTGGTATGGTTCAATCAAGTTTCGCCCACTTCAAGTGCTAATTTTCATTACTCATTTTGAGGAGCATCGAATAAAGGGGGATGGGATAAGCAACGGTGCTTTAGGATGGGTAGGTGAGTATGTGTGAGGGACGCCATAGTAACCTGTAAGTAGGAAAGGGAAGCAGTAATTAATGCGGATAATCCACTAGAATCACCAATGCGCACAACAGTATTCTCCTCCCAATTTCACTTCACTACTTAGCATCGAACTGTCGTATATCTCTCCCACTAGCCAAATGCCCTCGCACTGGATAACTTCAGACCTCGCACAGAGTCGTCAGAATGACGTCAGTGACAAACCAGACAAAAGTGTCTGCTCAGCCAGCATAGGCATAGACATAGACACAGAGGGGTGATCACCTTAGGTTGAATGAATTCTTTAGCAATTCCATAATCCACTTAACAACTTCTAAAGGATTTTACCTCTGCATTTCAGTAGTTGTTGAGGTAGTGCCTAGTCGTATTATTTGAAGCAGGGTGTACCAAGTGATTAAGACAGACGCCTTGAGACAAGGAGAGGAGACAATAGCTTACGTTGGGTTCGTCTCTATGCCGACCCATTCCATGGGCTATAATAAGCCACAGTTGCATTGGAAGCATAAGTCGAAATGAGGAAATTAATGGCATGCAACTTTGTCACCATTGGATGGTAAGGTAAACAAATCTCCAGTTCTCAAATTTCACTGATGGTATCGACGCACTCCAGAGAACATTGACAAAGTAACATAGTCGCTAGCTGTTGGTCAGGCGGATTTTCAGTTGGTTTGTTGCTTTGGCCAGTCACGCACTCAACAACTTGCGCGACAGAATGGTAGGTTGTGTAAAACCCCAACGAACTCTAGCAGAGAGCGTTGTCCATCTAAGGTGGCAATTGCCGTCGATATCATCACAATCATCAATCCATGCCAAAAGATCAGTCCTGCTGGTGCTATTAATCAGTTGGATGGTCACTTACTTAGTTGATGAACTAGTCAGTCAGTCAACAATTTATGCAGGAGCTAATTTAAAAATTCGGATTCTTTCTCACTTGGTTGTCAGCGTGTCTAGCTGGTTGGCTGGAAGCTTGTTGAGAGCATATCAAGTTCACCGAATGGGCAAAAGAAGCAGGGGTAGCCGTCAGTAAATCAAGGCGCTGAGTAGCTGCTGGTTAACCTGGAGCCACAGTCGCCCTACAATCAGTTTGTCATCGACTCGACCAGCTTATTGAACCATAGATCTGCAAGTCAGTGAGGGACGCCGAATGGTGCAGTAATAAATGATTACAAGCAAAATTGGAAATGACTAGTTGACATTATTGATGCACACACGATAGTTGGCAGCAGTAACTTCTTAAAGACTATATCTGAACTCTTTAAATGAGTTGGCAGAAAGGAATATCGTGGGAGTCTGACGTCGCACTGGTCCACATCGTCACGTTATGACATTGGTTAATAGGGGAAGATTGTGCTTCTATGTCTTGGTGGACGTTGGTCCATTCATTGTTTGGATGTGCTAGTAACATTCACTCTCTCTCACCTATCGAATTTTCAAGATGGGTGATCCGGATATTTGACGTTAGATTCCACTTCTCACTTTGGTCTTCAGTAGAACTAACTGAGAACATAAAGACGCGACTGTTCAGGGGTGTTGGGTGAATTGGAGGAGGTACACCTCCTCCTTTAGTCCAAAGCATATGTCAGAGTCTCAGAGGATGGGAACTGAGTGCTTTTTCTATAGCAGCAAGGGGTGATTAACGAGTGCTCCTCGACCTCCTGTGGGTGTTGACTGTAATCGCACTCCTTTATAAGGAGCCAAGTACGCCTCTCAAGTGAGGCGAGGGACGAAGGCGAATATTTAGGCTTGGATTTTATCTTGGAGCGCATTCGGACGTACTAGCCCATGGTGCAATGTTTAAAGTTGGCGCAATTGTGTACCACTTCTCTGTGGGCTTTCTGGATTTCCTGAAAATCGACGATCTCTCTGCAACAGAGTCATGTCATCTTCGCCTCGACGATCGATGTGTCAGCCATACAGCTCTTCCAACATTTCGATGACTCGATGATGAGGCCAGACAACGAATGCATCTGCGAGACGGTGTAGGAAGCATCTAGGGTAGGAAGCTGATGCGGTTTCCGACCTCATCTGGACTAATTACTATCGGGATTGGGGTTGGGGTGGGATGTGGCTTGTACGCTGTGGCGTGTCACTTGGGTGGTTTCGTGGTGTCCCTCCGTGTCGGCAGGGGGTAGTCATTTACAGGAGAGTAAAGTAGATGCATTTTCTGACTGGTTCTACTGCATTACGACGCGTGCTTCCACAGTCTGGCAGTTGGCTCAAAAGTCCACACGCAGGTGACTGAGAGGCGCATCACTTGTCCACTTTCGAACATCATCGATTAAGTGGCGTGTGCATACGTACACCAGCTTGATACACTGGACATTTCACAGTCACTGGCGCCTTGAATGGTGTTTACGCGCATGATCTTGGGTCTTCGCATGAGTCTAATCGAACCCGATGTCAGTAGGTGACAGTTACGCACATTGTAATCTTGAGTGGAAGTGTGCCGAAGTCTCGGCTGCGTCTACCTCTCACGGGAGACAAATTTGGTTCGTAGTTTAGCCGCCCTTGGCGCAGATCTTTGTGATGTCCAAAAACCTCTCGATGAGTTCGATTTCGCCGTCATAAATCTCGCCGTGGACTTCCAAGATGGTCCACTTGTGGTGTAAGTTATCAGCTGCACCTTTCTACTTATGTGCTTATGTAAAGTTGGCGTTTTGGACTCACCTTAAGCAAGAATGTGATTGTTTGGTCAAATAGGTTTCCTGATTGTTATTTTAAAGTAAATCATCGGCCCTTGTGGCCATCCTCTGTGAGGTGCTGCCGTCCTACATTATCTTGCCCTCTGATTGTGCGAGTGAAGTGGAGAGTTTTTTCTCCTTTGTTTAAATGTCTTTGGTCTGCTGCGCTTTCCCGACCGCCAGTGAGGTCGAAGTTGAAACCGCTTCTGCAGCGCCATCAACCGCACTAGTGTAGAAGGGA
This sequence comes from Taenia hydatigena, assembly GCA_036345935.2. Lineage (NCBI taxonomy): Eukaryota > Metazoa > Platyhelminthes > Cestoda > Cyclophyllidea > Taeniidae > Taenia > Taenia hydatigena. The sequence continues at coordinate 28,219,480 of JADWOT020000001.1, read as the reverse complement.
CCTACTGTGTCGACTCGTCACGTAGATGTCCTGTTTTTCTTACTGCTTCAACATTCACATCCACGCACTCGATTAGGCTGTCCAGATAAGACGTCGCACTTGGCGGCAACCCACAAGCTAATTTAATATCAATTTGCTTCTGGGAAGTTTTATTCCGGTGGGCGATTCCAGTCTTAATCACGAACCCTTCAACCGAAATGGATGTGAGTTGTGGTGGGGTTAGGTAGATGGGTGCGGAATGTAAGGTCGATTAGTTGATGAAAGGAGCAGATGCGTGCACTCGGGATGCTACTGGGAGTAGTGAGGTGGTCGTGGGGCAGTCTTCTTCTGCAATCAGTCAGGCGTGTCAAATACGAGGTTGGAGGGGATTTGCTGAAAGAGTCAACTGATGGTTGATGGAGGGTTTGATGGGGCGAAAACTAGTAAGAATGTGACCTTTCCCCTCATGATGACGATGTTCACAAGCGTTGATAGGTGTTTGCTTTCCGAAGGCACAGAGGTGCGGTCCATCGACCGATTGATTGGAATCTCTTTTCTTTGAATTGTTTTGCACTCAGCAGTTCACTCCCCCAACGAATTGTGCATGCGCACGCATGACGCTGAAAGGGGTTGATTGGAGGAGTTGGAATGCAAGAGTTTCTGCTGTAGTGGAGGATGGTGTTGTTAGTGAGGGTGGGAAAGTTGATTTAGAGCCAAGGCGGTGGTAGACTGAACAATGTGGGTTAAGTGGAGATCTCGGAAATGTTGAAGTTGGTTCTTTCATTATGACTTTTAAGGGAAGGGTGATGCTGCATTTGAGGAACTGCAGAGCGTTCTGCGTAATCAATGACTTTTATTAAAATGATTTCTCATTCAATTGTTTTCTTTCTCTCTCCCACTACTGCCTTCTCCTCCCTCTCACCTCTCCTCTGTTATAGTGGAGCTGAATTTGGAGCGTTTGCCATCGAGACCACAGGTCAATCCAATGAATGCTTGTGAACTCATGCTAGAGGGCATAAGATTACAAGTCATTTTGCTATTAAAGCAGACTTTCTGACGAAGTGCGTTGAGTCCTGTACTGAGTGCATTCGTGTGGTGGCTTCGATTGGGTCACTCTAACCACGGGGTCCCCTATTTGACCAAACGTAGCTGACAATTTGGGTTGAGGATGCAGTATGAAGGCGAATAGTACTGCAGTGGCAGCAATCACCACCTTTTCATCCTAAGCCTCTTAATTCCTTGTTCTTCTACTTATCGTCCGAGAAGACCTTACTCCCATCAGTCATCGCGGTAATCCGGCAAACTTTTGAAGTGAGGTTGAGAATGGCGTCAGCATGGTATAGACAGAAAGCGGTGTGCAAGGGGAATAAGGCTGAGCCTAAGGTAATCGTTGCCTCGTACGGGTACGGAGCTATCTCAGGAGAAGCGATGCCTTAGGACAAGCAGTGGGAAACAAGAGGAAACGAATACGATTCGAGCTGGTTTGCCGTATAGGGAGTACAGGCTCTAGGTGCATGCGTTCATTCCGCATGATTGTTTTAATATATTGGGTCAGATCTAATGCGTAAGCAACTTTTCTTTTGAGCGTTTGCCTAAAGTTAACATCCTGTCCAATGTGCCCTATGTCTGTGAAAATTGCATTGAAAGACAAATGGAACTGTCCGGATTCTTTTGTGTGACGATAATCGGTCTATCAAGCTGCGTCAGTACAAATGAAGTCTGCTTGTTGCCCGCTCTCACTCTACCCTTTCTAAGGGAATGAAAGTCGAGTCTGTCACACATTTCGATGGATTTGCTTGTTCGTTTACGCCTCCATGCCTGTACCCAAAGGTATCTGACCACAAAGGACCATTCCTCCATAATTTTACTTTAGAGGTTTTTTTCCCCCAACAAATGGATTTAGAGCAGGCAGCTTCTCGTCAAACATTAAGGACTATTTTGGCAAGCACATGTGGTACAAATGTTCTGATGCACCGAAATAGTTTGATTTGTCAACATTAGTAAATGGTTCGGTGGCCAAATGCCAACTCAGAGTTAAGAGGAGTAGTAGAGGGCGTTTCTCTTATTCCAATTCCCTTGCACTATGGCAAAATAGTTTGATTTAAGCAAAGCCTTTTGTCACATCAGGTCCTAATTTGTGCTAACCACTTGAGCAACATCGGGCAAAAGGTAATGATGTAAGCATTTGTGGTTCGCAAAATTATCAGTGAGTGAGAATTGGCACATCTTGGCAGTACCTGCAGCCAAAATGACGAAAACTGGTTTGCTAGTCAACGAGGGAGCTGCAGTATATAACGATTGCAAGTACAAATGTCTGCAGTGATGTCCTCACGTCGAGGTTGGCAACGATGATTCAAAGTGCGGACCAACACGTCAAATGGATCACGCTCGCTGTTAGAGGTGTCAAGTCGAAGAGGCAATGACAAGTGGAGTACGGCATTGCTCTAAGTATTTAAGACATAAATGAAATCCGATAGCGATGGAAGTTCCAGCACTACTAAGCTCCGACCGCATTGAATCTAACTGGGAGGAATATCCACTCAACCACATGAAGAGAATTTGTCCTTTTCGTAGCGACGATTGCTAGAACCCAAATGCCGTGTCGCACAGAAACTAAAGTCTGAATCTATAAGCTGAGGATTGAGTGCATCGACATGAGAGGATTGATAGCTGAGGAGACGGCGATGCAAACGGTGTCTGCCAAAGGGTCTTTAAGCACAAGCAACCTCTCGACCAAAAAAAGAAAAATTGTACCAAATTTGAGGATGCCCGCAGCTTCGGCAATATGCCCTAGCTGTCCTCGCTCCAAGCGAGTAAAGGACAATGAGCGCGAGATAAACTTTGGCGTTCATCTCTCCCCACTTGACTATCCTTTCCTTAAAGCGCGTGAATTGTGCGCATGCAAATGACTGTCACCGTCTTTGGTGGCGTGATGGACAAGGTAGAGTGAAGGAGACTAGGCGCAGTGTTTCTGTTGTATCACCGCCATCTCTGTGTCTGTTGCTGCTGCAAGGAGGCAGAGGCAGGCGCACACGTCTCTCGGTTGTCTTGATCAGTGAGTTCACCGGTGCATCATTTTCTAGCGCTACGTTACTACCAACTAGTAGGCGAGAATAAGCAGGGACTACTAAGACTGTATTTGGCCTCTGGGGAGAAACCTTACCCTAATTCTCCACAGTACCTGTGGCTAGAGAGTTGTCACCAAAATGCATTAAGTGTAAAGCAGTAAGGCTTGCGTTGCTTGCAAATGAAGCAGCTAAATTGAGGTCTTTTGCTTATTCTCGTCCTCTAACAGGTGCATTGAAATGTGTGACTGACTAGACTCTCTTGCTTTCAAAACGGAAGAGTGAGAGCAGGCAGAGCGAGTCTTTTTTTCCTTGTAAACTGATGACGACAGCTCCATATGGAGAAGCGTGTTCGCCAAAGGCTCCTCGTCTAACATTGAGAACTACTTAGTCCAGCACATATAGATGGCGAATGTGCCGATGTGGCGAAGTGGCTGTGGTGGCGGTAAATCAGGCCTTTCTGATCAGCGAAGCGGCAACTGTGCATGCATCTCTGCCTTCTCACAGCAGCACCTACCATGGAGGCAACAACGAAGCAATGATGTGACCGGGTCTTCCCTTGTCGTCCTTCATCCTCATCAAGCTATCCCGTTACTCATACAACTAGTAATGGAGAATGTCGCCTACCCGTATTCTAGCTACTCGTTCTGACATGGCTAAGTGAGAAAAGATAAATGTCGAATTCGTTGCAGCGTTTCAGAAAGGCGGCCAATTAAAGCTTTTACGAATCAAACGAACTCAAGGCGTAATAAGAAACATCAATTTTGTTTTTCTTTACTAAGCACAGCTTCTTCGCCCGGTTGAAGTCCACTGACAATACGGAGAGCAGAAAGGTCTAACCGCCATCAATTTCCGCGGAAGCCAGCTCTTGCCCAGAGTAAATTTGAGCATCGGAACCCATTTATCTCGACTGATTTCATGCACTGACCAAGCGTTCCGATCGCTCACAAAGTATGTATCCCTCCACTGGCTCACCCATCAATCCATCCATTCGCATGTTACTTGTGTAATCAACATTTCATTTCGTTTTCCTCTCTTCCACCGGAATCTATCTAACCTAACTGCTCCAACAAACCATCTCACCCAGTGGTCCATTCAACCATTTTGCTCTGATTGCAATCCTCATTGTACCTTGGACTCAACAACCTATGTTACGTTCTCTACTTAACAGGCTTAATAGAAAGAACAAATAAAGACAATTCTCTGCCTGTCGAATTCACTGAAGGCGGCAACAAGCACGAACGAGGTTGCTGTCCATGCTAAAGGCAAGATGGAATTATAAGAGTTGAAGACACCTTTGAGGATGTACCTGAAAATCGAAATCGGTGTCCAAGGTCAGTACTAGGAGGTACTGACTGCTGACAAATATTATGCAACACTAATTTATTTAAACAGGCATGCAGGAGATAGTACGCGATTTTAATTTCTCCGACCACTGATCGGTCTGATAAATGGACATCGGCGCTTCGTTCCTGCCGCTTCGTCACCTTACCCGACATTCTCAGTGTGTGGCTGGCTTCCGCGAAAGTTGAATGTGGCCATCCAGATGGACCAGTATTCTGCGGTGGACGGAAGTGCACATTGTGGATGGAGGTTGACATTTCTGCCATTCGTGCTGTCGACGGACCTCAAATTGACGAAAAGGCTATGCCTTGAGTCTATTGGGTTTGTAGCAGCTTCAATTAGTCAATTTTTTAACATGATGTCGAATTTTATAAGCCTTATTTGGACCTGTATCTAAGATCGTGCGGTTCGATCTAGGGATAGCATATACTGCTAGGAGTCATTTAAGTAGCAGGAGAAGATGGTAGCTAAGAGCATATGTTTTGATTTTAAAGAATTGAGTAACTATGAAGGCAAATGAATTGATAGAGATTTGTTAGGGCACTAGGAGATCGGGAGAATGGGCTGCCATTCTGCGAGACTGTGGCATTCGCGTTGTCAGAAGAATATATTGCAGTGGAAGGCGACGCAATGATCACCGCACTGGCTGTCGCTAAAGAGGTGTTGTTCGAGAGGGATCTGGATCAGCGAAGGAATCAGTCTCGTGATTTATGCTAGAACCATGTGATTTGAGACTGTCGCTTTGCTTTTTACGTGTATTGCCATCGCCTTTTCACAATGCTGATGCCATACGGAAGTGTTGTTTGAAGGTGATTAACTAGTCCGATTAGTCAGGTGTTGATAAAATGTGTGTGGGTAAAATTAAACCAAAAAATTGGCAAAATAAATCTTGAATGTGTAGAAGATGGTTGAAGTTATTCAAATTGGTATAAGGATACAACAGGTGGGTGCAAGTTTTTTCTCACAAGGACAACATCAGCATCTCAGGATCTGTTAGTTGTGGTGGGTTGTGTTTCTCAGTCTCATGCGAGGCCTTGTAAACTCTGCCACACTTACAAAGAATTCATAACAGGGAATTAGTGAGATTCGTTAAATGAGTGAGTGGTCAAAGGCGTGTGCGTAAAGAGCATTGGAAGCCTACGGTGCCCTGGAGGATGTGGAAAAATTGCAACGTTAGTGGCAGCGATGGAAGGGAAAAAAGGCAGAAATGCATTTCTGGTGGTTATTTTAAAGTAAATCATCGGCCCTTGTGGCCATCCTCTGTGAGGTACTGCCGTCCCACACTGTCGTGTTCCCTGATTGTGTGAGTGAAGTGGGAAGTTTTTTCTTCCTTGTCCAATGTCTTTGGTCTACTGCGCTTTCCCGACCGCCAGTGAGATCGAAGTTGGGACTACTTCTGTGGCGTCATCAGCCACACTAGTGCAGAATAGGCCTACTGCGTAGACTCGTCGCGCAGATGCCCTCTTTTTCTTACTACTTTAACATTTTAGATCCACGCATTCGATTAGGCTGTCGTTTGACCAAACAATTCTGGAAGAGCCATTGTACTTGGCGACAATCCACAAGTTAATTTAGTCTGAACTCGGATCTGGGAATTTGTATTCGAGTGGGCGATTCCAGTCTTAATCACGAACCCTTCAACCGAAATGGGTGTGAGTTGTGGTGGGGTTGGGTAGATGGATGCGGAATGTAAGGTCGATTAGTTGATGAATGGAGCAGAAATGCGTGCGCTCGGGATGCTACTGGGTGTAGTCAGGTGGTCGTGGGACGGTCTTCCTCACCAATGAGGCAGGCGTGTCAAATACGAGGTTGGAGGGGATTTGCTGAATGAGTCAACTGATGGTGGATGAAGGCTTTGATGGGGCAAAAACTAGTAAGAATGTGACCTTTCCCTTCAAGACGGTGGTAGGATTCTCGATTTCTTCCGATAGTTTTGCATTCAGCAGTTCACTTCTCCAATGGGTTGTGCACGCGCACGCATGACGTTAAAATGGGCTGATTGGAGGAGTTGGAATGCGAGAGTTTCTACTGTGGTGGAGGGTGATGTTGTTGGTGAGGGTAGGAAAGTCGATTTAGAGCCAAGGCGGTGGCAGAGTGAACAATGTGGGTTAAGGGGAGGGTGACGCTGCATTTGAGGAACTACAAGGCGTTCTGCGTAATCAATGGCTTTTATTAAAATGATTTCTCATCCAACTGTTTTCTTTCTCTTGCCCACTACTGCCTCCTCCTCCTGCCTCTTATCTGTCCTCTGTTCGATTGAAGCTGAATTTGGAACGTTTGCCATCAAGACCGCAGGTCAATCCGCTGAATGCCTGTGAACTACTTCTCTTAACCATTTGAGAGCACCAGCGACGGCGCCAACATCGCCACCAGCAAACGCGAAAGCAAGAGGCGTGATGTTTCCTACCCATTTTCGTTCTACTGTTTCATCCCCATTTTGTGTATATTTCAGTGTTATTATTATTATTGTTATTATTATTATTACAAGTCTTTCCTTATTCGTGGTCTCTATGCGCCGGTGTGTAAGTGACTGGGTGGAGGTGGTGGAGTGAAGTACGCCTCCCCTTGGCAAGTGGTTAAGAGGGAGGGAGGGAAGGAAGGAGGCGACAGGGGCGGCATGGGAGGTGGGATTGATGGCCCCCCAATTCCTTCGGTCTTGTAAGTGTGACACATCTGACTTGGTGCCTGTAACTGCACTTGAAACGGAATGTGGAATTAGTCTCGATTCCGATTAAGTCTATTCCATTTAATGCCTTTAACACAATGGCACACGAGAGGGGTAATTAAACTCGTAATTGAATGCATTGAATCCCAGTACTTGATTGAATGATGATGATGATGGTCGCCGATAGATAGACTGCGTGACATGAAAGGTCGACAGAGAAGTTTGCCCCACCACCACCACCTGACTACTCTTACCAGCACTCCAAATGCACGCATTCCTGTTCCCTTCATCAACAAATTAATCATCCATTCTGCATCCACCATTCCAAACTCATGGCAATTCACATCTCTTTCTTAACGCTCTTATGGTCAGGATCGAAAGTGCTCACCAGAATGGGTCTTCCTGAGTCCACATTCATCACATCTTAAGATTCTCAGGTTAAGCTGACTTGGGTATTGTCACCAAGTATAATGGCTTTTGTGAGACTGTTGAATCTTGTCTGCCACAGGAAATCATCAACTCACGTGTAAGAACTCTCGGTTGACGAACGGAGGTCGCCAGTTTAATCATGGAAGAGCAACTGCTGACCGAAAGTGCCCACAACAATCTCCGAAAGTGCGTAGGAATCGAGATCAGTTATAAAGCGTAATCGACGCAGTTAAAATCAGCGCTCTGAGGTAGTATCAACCGCAAAGATGGAGCAGGCTTACCGCAACGAGAATCGTCTCTGAGGAATGTCACTGCATAACTGGAATGAGTAGAACCTTGATTACGAGTTCATTATAGCATGCATACATGAGAGCTCTTCCAGAATTTCAGACAAAAGTCCTCCATAGCCTAGAATCTTAGTGGTCTTATGCGACCACCTGACACTCCTTTTCTGATCAATCGAGCTGCCATGCAACAAATCAGAAACAACAATTCTTATGGCAGGTCTATCCTGCAATTGTACCATTGGCTACCACTCATCCAATCAGAGATTCGAGAAGTCTTTTCAGGGTCAACAAGAAATATGGCCATTTAAAAGAAATGGAACATAAAATTAGACTTTTCCTGACACAAGTCCTATGTTTGCTTGCAGCTATGTAGGCTGGTTTGTGGACATAAAAACCTCCTGGAACTCATCACTTTCCATTGGCTATTGACCAGCGAATCAGATGGCGTTTAGCCGAGGAGAGATTTACGGTCGCCTTAGGGGATACCCGGATCGGCATTTTGGGGTCTGCGTCAAAACATCATAGTTCTAATCTCACAACAAACACCCAATATCATTGTTGTAAGTCGACAGAGCATCCCAATTCATGGTAAATGAGGTCTAGGTGCGATTATATATCAAGTACTAAGTTAACTTACGCTGCAAAGGATTGTCCTGACCACCGCCTTTTCAATATCGAAAAAAGCTAAGTATGACAAGCGCAAAGCCACTTACATAAACATTTTGCTATTCTTTTACGATTTTTAATAAGTCTTTATCTGACGTCACCCAAGCTAGCTTCTTTTGAGCAAAAAACGTAGTCCTCATGAGTTTTCCTCTGCCCCGTAGAGGTACAAATATGATTGCGTAAATAAAACGCTAGAGTCAATGACAAGTCATTGCATCCTCGCTTGTGAAGGTCTTAGTACTCCTCTGAATGTAAAAATTAAAGCACTTTGCAAAGTCCATTTTTACATAAAGTCGGGACCCAACGTGTGCCATATAAAGCGCATCGAGTTGAGCGAGGGAGTTAGCGATCTTGTTGCGGCAAAGCTAACTCCCAAAATGCGTAGGAGATAATGGGAATTAGTTGAATAAGTAAAAGGAGGAAACAGCAAGTGGGTGTGGATGTAGTCCCTCTATTACCTTAGCAAGGTGCACATCAGCATTTCAGGATCTGTCGGTTGTTGCAGGTGGTGCGTAGTTACGAAGGAAATTGAAGAGGACACAAGCAGTCCACTCGACTGTCTATGCACCATAGAGAACGTGGGTAGTGTGGAATAGCTGCTAACTGCCTACAGTACCAAGGGATGAGTCCCATCAGAGCTGATGGTCAGGTGGATGGTTCGACTGCTCAGTCACTCAACAGCTTGCGCAACGACGAGGACCAGACTGTTACAGTGTACAAAGAATGAGAAAAGTCAAACAGAAGGTGTATTACTAAGGTGAGTGGGAAATGAGGGAGCAGACGAAAGGACGATATGTCGGTTTGCATGCAGTAGCAGAAACTGGAGATATAGGTCGAGCAGGGTGTGTCGTTTCGTGTTCGTAAGCTTGCAAGTGTAGAGCTGCTAAGTCGCCGAGGTTCAATAACTTGAAATTTGTGGACTTTACATGATCCGCTGCGCAACAGCTACAAACTCGTTGTTTTAGCCTTCATGCCATGCCAACTATCACAAGGAGGTAGAGGGCGTAGTGACATCCCACTGAATGGAACAACTGTCGATGTGATTGATGTCCAAATCAGGTGGTAATTCCAAAGTTAGCAACTGTGCAACTACGTCCACGTACACCAGGATGTACAAACATAGCAACCGAGAAGTGCCAACTCAAAATGTAGCAGAGCAGTTTGTTAAAATGTGTATCTTTCGTAAAGGTAATGGACACATAGTCAAGGTTAGCATTATGAGTGTCGACTTCAGTTAGGAGGTCATGGGTCTTCTTCCCCTTTTTTCCACATACTTTCTTTGGGGACATCAAAGGGAGTTGTCAGTATAGCAGCATCCACGCCCAACACATCGTAATTCGCCAATCACATGAGCAGCTTTACCTTCTTTTCTGTAATCGAAAAGCTTTGCACTTCCCAATTTGAGCGATACATTTGGCCTTATCACTTAGGCCTACCTTCGAAGGATGGTTGCATTCCTCGAGTCCGGTGTCAACTGTAAGTGCGCCCATTTCGCTAATAAATCTACTGCCTTATAGTTATGACAAGAAAGGAGTGTGAGGTGGGGAATCGTTGGATTCGCTGGAACCCTTGTCAACTGTAAGTGTGATCATTTCGCTAATAAATCTGCTGCCTTGTAGATGTGACAAGGAGGGAAGGCGAGGTGGAGAAGCACCACCGGCGCTCAGTTGGATTTGAGGCGAGACCCTGTGGACACCACCAACGAAAGCTACCATCGGCCTCAGTGGACCGGGAGACGACCAGTTTCGCAATATCTCCCCTTCGTGTCACCGCAACCCAACGATGAGGTCGCTCTTGTTTCCCTGCGCGCAGAGTAGTTGAACAATTACAGTCCAGTGACCAACAATTGCATCAGTCAAAGGTGATACAGACAAGACACTTGTAGTGCAACAGCAGCAAAGCATGGGCATTGCACGCATTACTGCTACTTCTACTGTATTCCTTCCAATTCGTTCTGCATTTGAGTCCGCATTTGAGCACTTTCTGCAGTTGCAATAATAAACACACCCACTCCATCCACCTACACCACTGAACTAGTCGTGGCAAGGTCCACCACCACACAAGGAAGCGCTGAGTTGACAGAATTGTCAATCAAACGAACGCGCGGCAATCACCTTGGCAAGCAGCACCAGCTGTGCTCATGGAGACGACAAGTAAAAACGAGGGCCATGATTTGGATACGAAGCATCTCACTCAATTCCTCCGATTGCAGTAAATTTTACAAAGTTATATCAGTAGATTAGCAACATCAAATGAGACAACGCACAATTTAAGCACAAATATTTTAATGTTCGGTTTACAAATTTAACTGAGAATATTATGTGCATGCTTAGGATTGTAGTTGTAGTGCCCCGAGGCTCCTTCGAAGGCAAAAGAAGGCAGAATGCTAGGGTAGATCATATATATACATATACATATATATATATATATATATATATATATATATATATATATATATATTCAACGGACAGAGAGAAATAGGCCACTGCCATGGCCCGGAGGCTAGCCCACGCGGGTAGGGAAGTACGGCCATCTCTGTTACCTTGACCGAGACCGGTAGTTCCAACAAACAAAGTACTACAGTCGTGGCTAATGTAAAGAGGTACCAGCATACATGAGTTGCTCTGTTACAAAATTTGCATTGCCATCTTGCATGGACTCAATGAAGCAAACTCGAATCCCGACTACTCACAGCGCGCTGAAATGCATTTCGTGCAAATGACTTCGTCAGACTTGCTTGCATTCGTTATTAGGCCGTAGCAGATGTGTTGCAGTGTAGGAGGGACTACCCTTGCCGATCGTTGCGTACGAGAAGTAGTGCGTTATGGTCATCGCTGTGCTGCGGCACACTATCCCACCCAAACCGACCATACATCACTAAAGACTTGACTTTTGCACCTAATGATGGAGCATTAACTTGAAAGAAAAATGACGCGATGAAAGAAATGTGCATGTAAGATTGGGGAGTCAGCCACACCTCTGCGTTTGTGAGCATTTGGTGATTGGCCAATCACACTAGTTCATCCTGTCGCTGGTGTTGTTTCGACGCCTCCATGCGAAGTGTGCAGCATTGGAATGGCAGGGCAGACGATGTTGAAGCAGAGAGGCGAGGAGAGACGTGAGCAGAGAAGAGCACTTCGGGCGTGCGTATGTCCATCATATATTTCCATTGCGGAAAGTGTATTGCATAGTCGATAGCTGGATTACTGGCTGCCTTCTTTACTCATGACTCACTAAAATTGGCATTGCTGACCAACATTTGAATAATGCCTTGTAGTTGAAGTGGTGGCATCTCGCCCACCCACTCATAAACCCGAGCGACCAGTGCTTTTCTAATTATCTTTCATCCAATTCTGCCCACATAGAAAGCGAAAAGAAGGCATTGCCATGACAAATCTGTGTTAGAACGATACAATCATGCTATGGGGTGCGGGGAGGAGGGATAGGGAGAGAAGAAAAAGAAACAAGGCAAAGGATCCCTAACAACTTAAACAGCAGAAGATGCGCCATCTTCCTGCGCGTCCTCTTCTTACTCCGGGTTGGTGTTTTGGCCCTAAAAGATTAAGTGAAAAAGAGAAGGGTGAGGATGAGAAATAAGGAGGAGGAGGAGAGCGTACGAGTGCGGAGAGCTTACGGGGGTGCTGAGCATTCCACTCCCGCCACCAGCGCTCAGCTAAAAGATGGAACAAGACCATATCGATGTGAATAATGCCTGTAAATTAAGTGCTTTAAAGTGGAAACACCGCTAATGCTACTGCTGGCTGCCCAAATAATGAGAGCAAGTCAGCTGAAAGACGTATGCTGAGTCTGCACGTAATTATGGGCCAAGTGATTGAGCAGAGTAGCATGAAGTATGTCTTGATCCAGAGCCGCTATGTAACTCCTACAAAGTGATTTGATCAGTATACGGAGGCTGAGAAGGAGGGAAAGAAGGGAGCGAGACGTACTTGGGTCGGTGCCTGGACACACGGCCCCAGTGGCCGGTGCAACCTCCTCGTCACGAAGGGAAGAGATTGCAAAGCTGGTTGTCTCTCGGTCCACTGAGGCCGGTGGCAGCCTTTGTTGGCGGCGCCCACAGGGTCTAGCCTTAACACCAACTGAGCGCCGGTGGCGCTCCCCCGCCCCACCTTCCTTCCTTGTCACATCTACAAGGCAGCAGATTTATTAGCGAAATGGAGACACATACAGTCGACAAGGGTTCCGGCGAATCCAACGATTCCCCACATGTAAAACCATGTGAGTAGGTTCAGTGCACTGCTGCTCAAATTGAGCAGTGCGATGCTCACATACGCGAGCAGGAATACGGCGTAGAACACTCCTTCTTTCGACAACATCGCCAGTGAATCACGGAAATATGAAACTGGCGACGATGCGCTTGACAGCACATCGATCGTTGGATCGAAGATGAAAATTTGAAATGCACGTGACAGCGTGCAATGAGTGAAGCAGACTGGTCGTAAATGACAGAGAAATGTGAGGCTTTGCGGACGATCTGGACCAAGAGAGTTTTGACGCTTAAATAGCTGTAGTTAATGTAGACAGATTGAAGCACACTAAGTGACATGTTGTTAGGCTTCGAGGGTGGTTTGGACAATGCGAAAGCTAAAAGCAGAATTGAAAGGTCTTCATGGATCATGTCCGGTGGTAATGCAATAAGAGGAGTGAAGGAACAAAAAGTCAGCGATAAAGTATGAGATGATGCAGTCATCGGTAAAAGGTGTTCCGGCAACCCATTTTCTTCTCTTTGTTGAATATATGCATTCTACCCTGATATTTTGCCTTCGTTTGCCTTCAAGGGAGCCTTCGAACCCCACAATAGGGAGCTGACTCGGAAGTGGGATTATGAGGCGGAGGGGAAAAAGGAAAAGAAGGAGGAGAAGGAGGAGGGACTGCAAGGACAAACTCACAAGAGTGAAAGAATATGGATGCGATTATTAGCCCTAACATTATCTGTGGCTCAGTAAGCATTCTTATACTCTCTTAGCATTCTCATGTCCCCTGACGGAGGGAATCAAACAGTTTAGATCAATTCACACAAAAGTAATCCTGTTAACTTGTCATGATCAACTATCTTAGCAAAATCGAACTAGTTTTCACAATAGCATTTGGGTTATTGGCAGATCAGATAAGTTCAGACAATTACAAGTCATGTCATGACAGCTACCACACGAGGTAGAAGGTCAGGTGGCACAACACTGAATGGAACAACTGCCAATGCGACTGATGCTCAAATCAGGAAGCAATTACGAAATTGTTACTTGAATCAGGAAGTACTTAAGAATTTGGCTACTGTGCCACCGCGTCTACGTGTAGTGAGATGCGCAGGCATCGTAACTGCAAATTGCCAACTCAAAACGTAGCTTACACTCCACCAGCCAAGAAGACGTTCAACGGAATTTCGTAGAAATGCGTATCTTTTGTAAAGGTGATTGACACATGCAAGACTATGTAAGTAGAGTCAGTCCATTGCTCCATTTGAGCAACCCGTCTATTCGTTTTGAATGTGAACTTTGCTACAAAACACATGCTTGAAGCAAATTGAAGTGTACAGCTACTTGACAAAACGACCTTGCTCACCGTAGTTTGAACCACTTTCACTACTTGTTGTCAAACCTAATAGTATCACTAATATGCATTTATATTACTGATATACAAATATTAACACCTTTCTCGCATTGCTCACTTTGTAAATTGGAATTGGTGTGTTTGCTACTTAACTTATACGCGAAAGTCGAAACTTTAAGTATTTGTCGTAATTATAATCCCATCGTAAATGCACTAATACTTACAATTCGTTTGTTTTACCGGACGAACTACGAACTGATTAATCGGATTTGTGCGCGACTTGCGTAAGCGGTGCGCGGTTTTGGGGATAATTTTGTGGAGTAATGCGCCTTTATCCGCTGCTAAAAGTTGGGAGCCCGGTAAGTATTGAGTACCTTTCGAGCATTTTTAGTTATTTAGTTGTTGTGAGGTACTTTAAATGTCGATTTTCTTTTATACACATACCTGTTGGGGTAGAAGCAAATGCCTCTTAATGTGAATGTTGACGGCTACTTTTCAAGTGCAAGGTCTCCTCATGTGCATTTTTCGGTGTGTAGAGATAAATTGCGGCTGTTGCAGCAGATTGTGGGGTCGTTGGTATTCTTGCTGACGTTTGAATTTGAGTGATGAGGCATAATTTTTGGAGAGGTGCTAAAACCTTACGAAGTGCTTGGCAATTACTTGCTTGTTGGTATCTTGCGATAAATCACCCACTTTATGAATGTGTGTAGGTGCATGCTTTTGCTTTATTTGTCAGTTTATTTGTTAGACCAACCGTTTCAGAAATAGCTGCAGTTGCTGTCATAACTTTTTGTTTTCCATTTGCATTGCCTAATCACGTTGATTTTTTTACTGCAAAACACTTCTTTGGATTAAGTACGATTGGTTTGGCTGTTTTTAAGCGGTTTGTTATATTATTAAGAGTGAGTTTTGATGAATGCGGTCCAATTTGATGAAGGGACTTGTAAGTTTGGTAAAGTAAACGCAAAAGTCTCATAATGTGGCTGTTAGGACGTTTTATCTTCCAACTACGGTGCCTACTCACGTACACTTTTCGCTGTATGGCACTTGAAGCGAAAAGTTAAGATTGTTTTGGCAATTTGTAATTTGTTTGCTTTTTAACGGCGATGGATTTTGTTGGGAGGAGTTCTAACGTTGCTAAGGACATGGTAACCGATCACTGTTGTTTTCTTGCTAATAAGTATTCACCATATTTATAAGTCTTTTTATGCATTATTTAGCTCGTTTTCGTGCTAAAATAGACACTGAAGAAGAAGCTGCAGCAGTAATGGGTACGAATCTCACCGTCGCTATCACTTCACATATTTCTCAGGTAAGATTGGATTGTGTTTAATGAGTTGTTGCTGTCCCTTTTTGTGTGCAGTAATGGAATCAATGTGCGTTCATATGTTGGGTGGGAAAGTGCTGTTCTTTATCTGCTTTACCTGCGCTATTTTCATCACTATGATATGCGTGTTGGCGCACATAGGGATGGCGGAGGAGTGTTGTGTTGATGCGATCCTTGCTGTGAAACATGTTGTGTAGGGGGCCTCGTTGATGACTTAATGGCAGGTTGCTCAGCTTTGATGGCATGAGTTGGTGTCTCTGAGTGTGGTAGACGCAGCAGTGGTAGGAGCGGAGGAAGAAGAAGTGACAAGTTGGAAGCTTTGGCATCACCACGCAGACTGTGCTTTGTAGCAGTCTTATGTGTTTGCTTGTTGAGGTGTTTGTTTCTTGTTTTCCTATCAGTAGTTATGGCTGTGTATGTTAGCTTTGCAGCCCATTGGAGCCTCACACATCGGTCTTGTCATTGTTTGGTGTTTTTTCCTTTTCTGATGCTACAAACTTACCTTGGTGGTTGTGATGGTGAAGTAACATGCGATGAGTGTGTGGAGTGGTAGGCAATACAAGATGTTGGAGTGATTCGCGGTGGCGGTGGTGGTGGTGGCGGTGGCGTCTCCGTCTGAGTTGTGCGATGCGGCTGTCGGCATGGGCGACAGGGTCTACTACTGCTACTATGCCTCCGTATGTTTGTCTTCGCGGGCATGAGTGGCTGGGTGAGTAAGTGGGTGGGTGGCGGCGAAGGAGGGGAAAGGCTGGGGGAGCTCTGTCGTGGGTGTGTGAAAGAGTGAAGGGGACGTTCTCTTACGACGACGACGACGACGCCGAGTGGAAGCGCTATGGGTCTGATTTCACTGGTGGCAACTGTGGCATATTTTGCTTCCGGAGGTGCGGAAATGTATTTGCTGTGGGAGGGTGGCGGTTAATTTGCTGCTGACTGCATAGGTGATAAGTAGTGATGCATCAGCTCAGAGGAGGTAAGTAGTCGAGTAGGTCTCCACTGTTGGGTTTGTTGGGGGCGAACTATTGGGGGGGGGGAGGAGGCGGGGGCGGGTGTCGTGCTACTCCCACTACTATTGCGACTTAGTCTGAGGAGTGAGAATGGATGGCAAAGGAGTTGAAAAGGAGGGGGTGGGAAGGACGGCGTTGGGAGCATCTAGGGTAGAAAGCTGAGGCGGTTTCCGACCTCACCTGGACTAATTACTATCGAAGTTGGGGTGGTGGGTGGCTTGTGCGCTGTGGCATGGCGCTTGGGTGGATTCGCGGTGGTCCTTCGTGCTGGCATGAGGATTGGGTGGCCCTTGCCGATCTACGTTTTGCTCTTAGGAGGAGACCTATTTGTGAGATATTTCTCAGTGTTTCAGGTGCAATTCTCCCGGCCTATTTGGGGGATGGGGTGATGGTGGGTACTCCACGGCACATCGACAGTTGGTGGACGTGGATGAATTTACTCAGGGGACGACTCAGCCCTTCTATGCTTTGCCACCTCCTCTGTTTCCTGCTTCTGCCAGTGCCGCTGGTGCCGCTGCTGTTGTTGCGTATGCGTGAACATCACCGGTGAGGACATTCGTTCCTTCATCCAACGATTCCTATCGCAACAACAGTATCGTAAGTCCTTTACATTGATTAGCGCTGTTATCAATGGCGTCTCGCCTTTCTGCAACACGTGGCCACACAGGAGCTTCAAGTTATTACAGATTCACTGCGGATAGTGTGTTTTGTCTAGGTATACAAGTGAATCATCCACATCAAGTTCCATGCCTTTCTTGGATTTATGTAAAGCCCTTATGCAGTTAACTCGCTCATTGAAATGCAAGCACTATCGTGACTTATGCAGGTAACCAAAACCAAACCAAGGGTGATGTGCCTGTAGCAGGTTATATCAATGTTTATTCAAAATACGAGTTTTCTGCGAGAGAACACGGCTGGTAAGGTGTTGTTTTTGAAGTTTTCAGGTTCCTTGTATCCTGAAAAGGTAGTAAGTGTTGGAGGAAAAGATGGAAATGTGTTTTGCAGCCATAAAGTACAAGCAGTAGCCAGTATTTGCGGTTGAACTAATTGGTGGAAAGGCTTAAACGCATCAGGGAGAGAACGCTGGTTCCTCACTGATGCGAAAGCCTAACTTAGCATTAGAGAGGGTGGATCGGTGGACACCTTTGAAAGACTGTCGCCTTCACTTCAAAAGTCGTTGGAAGAGGAAGTGTGGCGATTGGGTGCTGTTCAGAGCGATTGAGTCTGTCCTTCACAGTAGTGAGGGACGATGCTTTGAAGTGTGCGCATTTCATAGTCGTTGATGAAGACTGTTTCAGGGACTGGTCTGGCACTTTCGAGAAAGTTGTGACTATAGCAGCGAAGGAAACAAATTATCTAGCAGAAATGTGAAAATGTGTCTGATTTGGCTCCATCTGAGTGTGTGACCAAGATGTCTCTGATTAGAGCCAGTGCTTAAGTAGTACTTTAGCTTCGATTTTCCGAATTGGATATCTGGTAAAAAGTGGTTAGAATAATGCGAAGGTAGTAGGATGGAGACGTCAGTCATGAAATAATATTTTGTGTTCGTTTATGCGGACTTACAAAGGGTAGTGGTGGGGACGTAGGATTGGTTGGAATGAGCCTGCCTTTTGGGTGTTGTGCAGATGTGTCACGGAGTGGCCTCGTGGACACATTGACGTGAATGCTCGGACCAATTTTGCGCTTGTATCGGTGGTGGTGGTGGTGGCGGTGGTAGTGCCGGTGATGGATCCTCTCTCAACGATCTATGGCTTCAATGGACAGTCTTGAGGCGCTGTATACCGACTCACTCACCCACCCACCGACCAACTCACCCGCCAGCCCATGCTCTGCCCGATGTCGTCGAGGACATAGAATGTTTGGAAGAGGTGATTGGAAGCACCCTCCCGTGTGTGCAGAAAACCACACGTGAACTTGTTCCCCTTTTCTCCCCTGCTCTGCCCTGCCTTGCCCTGCCCTCCTGTCTTCCTCTCTTTTCTGCCGCCAACACCGCTGCTGCTCCTGCTCCTTATGGTAATGCGAATACTTTAGTTATTATTATTGCTGCTACCATTGATAATACTAAACTATTGCTACTGTTAAAACCAGTAAAGGCGCTCTCCTTCCTTCCTTTCTTCCGCATATGCAGGATGTGTTGGATATTGAGGAGTGGGGTAGAAACACCACGCCGCCATTGAATACTGTTGAGTTTATCAAAATCCTGTGGAGGAGTGGGGACTGTTAGTGTTGCGTTGTCCTCAACTTCGATCATTTGCCGTATGTTCATAACCATTCTGCAATGAATGCCTTTCTTGTATGTTTCTGGAACCACGCAGATCTCTGCTGCTACTTCTACAGAAGGCTAGTTGTGCATCATCCACCTAGTCATTCAGAGTAGTGCAAAGTAGATGCATTCCTCTGACTGCTTCTACTGGATGACGATGCATGCTTCCAGGGTACATCATTAGATGCATTAGCACCGTTGGCTCAAACGCCCACATGCAGGTGACTGAGAGGAGCATTACTTGTCCACTTTCGAGCATCATCGATTAAGTGGCGTGTGCATACGTACACCATCTCGAACTACTGGACATTTCACAGTCATTCATACCTTGAATTTTGTATGCTCGCACGATCTTGGGTCTCCGCATGACTCTAATCGAACCCGATGTCAGTAGGTGGCGGTTACGCACATTGTAGTCTTGAGTGGAAGTGTGCCGTAGTCTCGGCACTGTTTACCTCTCACGGAAGACAAACTTGGTTCGCAGTATAGCCGCCCTCGGCGCAGATCTTTGTGATGTCCAAAAGCCTCTCTATG